>WHYT01013254.1:86624-103801 GCA_009806455.1 Tetrax tetrax
TTGGAAGGGACCTTCAAAGGTCATCTAGTCCAACCCCCCTGCAAGAAGCAGGGACATCTCCAACCAGATCAGGTTGCTCAGAATCCCATCCAACCTGGCCTGGAATGTTTCCAGGGATGGGGCATCCACCACCTCTCTGGGCAACCCTGCCACTGTTCCACCACCCTCAGTGTAAAAATTTTTTTCCTGTCTAATCTGAATCTATCTCCTCTGTTTTAAAACTATTAGCCCTCATCCTATCACAACAGGCCCTACTGAACAGCCTGGCCCCATCTTTCCTGTAGGCCCCCTTGAGGTACTGGAAGACCGCTATCAGGTCTCCCCAGAGCCTCCTCTTCTCCAGGCTGAACAGCCCCAACTCTCTCAGCCTGTCCTCATAGGAGAGGTGCTCCAGCCCTCTGATCATCTTCGTGGCCCTCCTCTGGACCTTCTCCAACTGGTCCATGTCCTTCTTCTGTTGGGGGCTCTAGAACTGGACGCAGTACTCCAGCTGGGGTATCATCAGGGCAGAGTAGAGGGGGAGAATCACCTCCCTCGACCTGCTGGCCACACTCCTCTTGATGCAGCCCAGGATGCCGTTGGCCTTCTGGGCCACAAGGGCGCATTGCCGGCTCATGTTGAGCTTCTCGTCCACCAGCACTCCCAAGTCCTTCTCCTCAGGGCTGCTCTCAATCCATTCTCTGCCCAGTCTGTATTTGTGCCTGGGATTGCCACGACCCACGTGCAGGACATTGCACTTGGTCTTGTTGAACTTCATGAGGTTCTCAGAGGCCCACCTCTCCAGACTGTCAAGGCGCTTCTGATTCCTTCAGGGACCTTAGGTCTTAGTCACATAGAAAGTACTTTCACGATGGGTTAAGATTAAATAGAGTGAATGATACCAGGTGCAGCAATAGGGATGCTGCTGACCTCAGCAGTGTCTTGCCCTTGCTGAAAACCCAGAGAGATCCTAGAAAGTGAATTAATGATTCTTGAATTGTAATATTTCCAATGGAAAATACCATTTTTTCTCATAATCCAATTGAGAGCATCATTAACTGCATTGCTTTCCTTCTAGTACTTCACTGAAGGGTTAGCTTTAAGTTCTCAGACAGATTTCTGGGTAGCCTATCCTGTGCTGGCTGATGACTATACAGCTATACAACTACAGATTTTTTTTTTTTGCTAAAATCACTGAAGTTATTAAACATAAAATATTTCTAGACTTCTTCCTATCCCATATATGACCTCTAACTAGAGATATATAGATGCTTGAATTCCTACAATAAAAGTTCATGAAAGCACACGGAGATATTAATCCCAAAGATTATATCCTTACAAACAAGTTTACCTGGAAAACTGGATTCATGACAAGCATAAATCCTTCCTCTACTTTCCCCCATGATTCCCTGACCCAAAATCTTTAAACAAAGACTAGGAGAAAAAGTCTGCTCCTCATTGCTTAGCTAAATCCCTTCGGCTGTGGCACCCATTATACTGCTTTAATTCAGCAGCATTTCCCAGAGGATTAAGTGGGACATTGTCAGCTAAGGCTGACTTTTGAATTCTAATTCTACCTTTGCCACTAACTTTTTGTACAGCCCTTGCAACTTGCTTCTGACTGGATCTTTATGCTTTGCTTATCCACTTGGAGCATCTGGAACAGGAGGGGCTGTAAGGCTCAGCCCACGTCCATGGATCAGGAGCCTACTGTGTGCGAGTGGTGGGTGCAAATAAGGACAGGCGAGGCTGGCTTCTGTAAGCCTATCCTTCCATTTAAAAATCCAACAGTAATGTGACAAAAGAACAGGTGTCAGCTTGTTACTTTGGTTTGAGATAATCACTTGGCACCCAGGCTTGACGGATTTTATCGCCCAAAGACAGGAGAGCAGAAGATGCAATTCTGCTGAGAGGACAGACTTCTACCCCTTCTACCAGGAGATGAGCAGGCTGAGGGTTGGAAATATAAAAATACCCAACTTCAAAGGCAAGATGACCACTGGAAACAAAAGTACTGCAGTGCTCCACAGCAACATCTATCACCATCCAGTAACATGAGTGCTGGGTGGGTTTCAGACTCAGGGCTTTCTAACAGTTTTGTGTGAAATATAATCACTACAGTGACAACAGCAACAAAACCCCAAAGTTCTTCCCCTGCCCCTGATGAATTTATTGGGAGTTTTGAAACCTATGCAAATGCAGCTAGGAGTGTGCTTTTTGAAATGTTTCTGTTCCTTGAACCAAATCCCCTCTTTCCTGAAGAGTACGTTCATTTTCTTTCACACCAGGGGTTGCATCTGCGTGCTATGAGATTAACTGCACCCTAAAAAAGCCAACCCTTTCTCTCTCCAGTAGCCATAAAGAGCAATGAATGACTAGCTCAGCTATAGGTGTCTCAATTAGGCATAATCAAAGTCATATTCAGCAGGGATAATCACATTAAAAGCACTAAATATTCTTAGGCCCTTTATGAGTTGTGGTCTCCTTCATCTGCATTTTGTCTTCCCTCTTCTTTGGGTGGCTGTTTGAGGTGGAGTGACTCACCACTGAGCACCTTGGAATACCTTCAGCAGATAGAAATAGGATTGTTCAAAACTAATTTAATTAAAATGACAGGAACAGTGGGTTTACCTGCCTAATCTGATTTATTAGTGGTCTCCTGCCAAGTAATTTGGATGAGATTCCAACTACCTGAGGACCTTCATGTGCTTGGTCTCTTACAGACATTTAAGAAGAAATGACAATTTCTTCTGGAGATTGCAATATGAGAAAAACTTGGTGAATTAATCTTCTTTCTTTTTACCCAGTTGGTCCTTTAACCTATCACTTAACATATGGAGCACACAGTTAATTTGTGAGATCTAAAGAACAAAGAGAAAGGCAAGTTTAAATCAACTTATCTCTGAAAAACTTTAATTTCTTCTTCTTCTCTGGAATTATATCTAATATTAAAGTTTTTTAATATAGAGAATTCATAACAGGTCTAAGTGGATACTTAAAGGAGGGTCAGGATGTGCCTTCAAAAATCCCTAATTCAATAACTGAATGTTGAACAAGGTGAATAGACTCCAGAAATTGGCCAGATTATTACCTGTAACCCTGTAATATTAAGTTTAATATTACAGAGTTGTTATAATATTAAAAATAACCCTGTAATATACCCACATAATAAGGTATTACATGTAACCCTATAATGTAATATTGCCATTGTCACTAAGAAGCCACAGGCTTTGCACGGAGCTTTTAAGGCCTCAGGAGAAGTCTGGTCAGGCTTGCTTCATCTGAGCTTTCCTCAACCTGGACAAGCTGGACAAGCTGCAGCTAGACAAAACTGTCTTTAGAGGTAACAAAAAGAACAAAGAAAAAGTATTTCTAACGCATGTCAAACGCAGCATATATAGAAAATTTGGATGTAAAGTGGAGTCACAGAGCAATGAAGGAAGAGTAAGGTATAAAAGAGGGTTAGCAAACACATAAACATGACCCCACGTGGGTCCTGAAATGAGGGAGAGGAAATGATCACCATGAACATCCTCCTCCTCTCAGCAAATGACTCCAGATGCTTACAGCTGTCCATAACCCTCTCCTGCACCACCACCACCACCAACCTTAGGATTCAGTGAAGGAAGGGAAGGGTAAGGCAGAAAAGGTCTAGAAACTTAAGTAGGGTGAAAATAATTTTAACTTGTAATAATTTTTATTATGTTATTATTGAATCTTTTTCTACATTGAAAGAATATTTATTTAATAATTTGGTCGGGACTACTATTGATTCTTGGATTAGACTATTAAAATTTCAATCACATGAAAAATAAATTATTTGTTTATATATAAGGTATGTTTCTTCTTAAGTTCCGTACGTCCTATACATCCCTTATCCCTTCCTCATCCTTTACTCCCCCAGCTGCATGTTCTGGAGTGCCGGTCACACTGGAAAAGAACCAGTGTCAAATACAGTGTTATTTCCAGTTATTTTTTTCTGGAAGGGTAGATAAAGTTTGCAAATGCATCACAGAAAAGGGAAGATTACTACCTGCTTCATTAATGCTGAAACTCTACTCAGTTTTACTATCTGAGCATTATTAGCATTTCAAAACTATCTCATACCAACAGAATGCAAAATGCAATAACTACCTGTGAAATTCCTATAGCTGTGTCCTGACAGCTGTACAGCAGCAGCGTTTTTTCTACTCTTATTTATTCCTCTTTATTATACAGATGCATTTGTTACAATGCTTTTTTTCCTGATTGTTTTAACTATAAAACTAGCCACATTTCAGGAAACAAGAGTTTTAATGCTATTTATATCCAGAGCAGGACAGAGATCAAAATAAAATTTGTATTTTCACTGCAGACTCTCTTAAAAATTACCATCCTCTCTGTTTTCATATCTCAATGCTTATGGAAGCATGGGGAGTAAATACCACATATGCAGAAACCTAGAATTAATCCTTTAATACTTTTTCCTTATCTAAAGCACATTCCTACAGCACATCATAGAAGCTAATTCTAGCCCAACTTACACGAATACAACACGATCTTTTTTGATGCATGTGTACAGAAAGGAAAGCTGAAGGAGGTAGGAAATCTAACAAGACAAAATAACTTATGAGGTGATTTGCAATAGATTACTCATTTAATTAGAAAAATTAAGAGACTTGTGAGGGGTAATTTTTTTAAAACATCCAACTCAAAATAAGGAAAGAATTTAAGGTGTGCAGGCTAAAGCTGTGCACTCCTTTGAGCAGAGATAATTCTTTTGTTCTTTGCTTATTCATCATTATATAGAGGTCCTAACTGATCAAAGTGTTCTTATAACCGGTCTCCACAGGAGAAGCAAGTATGATATACTTCTTTCTCCTTTAGTATAGACTTGTCTCGATCTGTTGGTTTATTATGGACAGAAGAAGACTGCAGCCTTGTACATGGTGCCAGGGATTATCCTAAAGCATACAGTCATGTTGAAGCTTCATGGTTGTGTAGTGTCCTCAGTTCCAGCTGAGGCTACCGCCACCTGGATCCCATCATAGATGAATACCACACATAGGCCAAGACATTTATGTCCAAGTTTATTTATGTCCAATGGCTTAATGCTTGCAGTCATTTCTTCCTTCAGTAACATTTCACAGGTTTGTCCTCACTCTGGAATTATATTTTCTTAAAAAAAAAAAACCAAACAACCAAACCCAAATGTTTTGGCTGCCCTTTCCTTCTTAATAAGTTTTTTACTGGCAAAGCGTAGGAATTGGGTATGTAAATCATCCCCCAGGGTATGTTAGATTTTCAGGAACAGGACAAAAAAATCATTATTTGTCAAAGTAATATTTTTTTACAACTATATTTTGTTTCTGGCAATCCATGTTGGTTGTTAGATTTCCTATGGCTTACCAGCTCTTGGCTGGTTCTGAGCACCTCGAGTATTGCTCAAGAAAGCTTTGGGTCAGGGTTAGTGCAGGGTCTTAATCTGACCCAATTCAACCTCATAGTGAATTTTCCAGGGAGAAAAAAAAAACAAACTGGTCATATCATCATGCAATTACTCCCTTTTCCACCCTGAACTCTGCTCCCCCATATGTATGCTTTAAAGAAGAGCATCCCCCTGCACCCTGGGAACCACCTGAGCCCACTAAGGCAATTTGTCTAGCCCCACCACCATGCCTCCTGGGTTTTGTCACCATGGGTCTCCCAAAGGCAAGTTATTCTGACAACAGCAGATGTTTCCTGAGCATTACCCTGGCAGCAAGTGGGGATGTGGCCACAGGGCAGGCAAGGGGCTAAACACATCCAGCGGTCAGGAGCCACAAACTACTTGAGGAACCCAACACACCCCAGAAACACCAGGGCTGTTGAGCACATCCAGATCACCTGAAGTGTCCAGGGCACAAGCCTTTCTCTGCCATAAGTAAATATGGTTTATCACACCATTGCTTTACAACAAAGTTCCCAACCTTAATCTAGTTTTGCCTCATTATTTTAAAAATAAGCATATTCTTACTTAGAAGCTGCTTCTGACAGTATGGTGAAGGCCATAATAGAAATGTCTGTATGAAATCATCTTCTCCAAGCAAGAAGTGAAATAATTCCTTTAAACTATTAAGTCAGGAACTGAATAGGTGTTTGTCATCTAATTGTCATCCCACGCATACTTCCAGTGAAGTCAGTGAAAGTTTAGGCATCTAAAAACTATTTTGGATTGTATTTAGTCTTCTAATTTGTCAAGAAGGACGAAATGGGAATTTTGTACTTCTCCAATAAGAAGTAATCTCATTTTAATCCACTTATTTCTGCAATTACATGTAGCTCATTAAGAGTAAGTTATTTCACTTAATTTCTATCTCTTACCAAGAAAATCCCATTAGGCAGCTAAGGGCAAAAGTCAGCAAACATGCAGTCAAAATAAACTCTTGCTATAACAAATCATTTGCTGTGTGCTGAGTTTTAACAGTTATTCATCCTCAAACCTTCCACTCAAGACCCTTCACCCAAACTTCTATTCTCATCTGCTTAAACTTCTCCTAGCAAAATCTTTTGCAGAGTTGACACTCCAGAACTTGTTAACCTGTTCTTTGTGGCTGACTCACTGCTTAAGGTCATTAAAACTACGGTAACTCCTACACTGCTGTACAGTTGCTGACCCACGTTGATTTGTGGTGCAGTGCTGTGCTGCCTGTTGATCATGGATCAGGAAAAGAGTAGTATCCTGAAATTAAAACTAGAAGGGAGGAAACAAATGGACAATGAAACAGAAGTGAAGACTGTTGCCGTTCCCTGGCAGTGGTTACACTGATGCTGACAATCACACAACTTCAGCTCCACACAACCATCTCCCATGCCCCTCACACAGTCTTCTCCCTCTTTTCCCCAGGGTCTTGCCTTGCACCCTTACCTTCTTCTCTTGCTTCACACCACAGTCATCCTCTCCTCTCACCCTGCAGAAGGATAACAAAGCCTTCCAAATGTCTCAACTTCAGACTGTTACTTCTCCAGCTTGCTTCTACCAGTCAATCCCTACTCCATTTTTTCCTGTCTAGATTTGTATTATGCTTTCAAGACATACGACAGCTAAATTAATGGCTTCAAGATCATGCTGTAGATCATCCTGAGAAGAGATTTAATAGATTTATTACAGCCTATTAGCAGAAGCTTTCTCTCTGGATAAGATCAGAAAAACTAAGCATTCAATAATTTATATTCTGTTCAGGGAAAGAAACATCACTAATTAGCATGTAAAAATCTCCATTAGCCATTAGTTATTCAGGTCAGACTTCTCTAGTTGGGAGCTTCAGGATAAAGCATCCCGTTATCATATTTGTCCTCCTTGCTAACTCCTGGTTACCTAAGGGGAAATTCATCTCCCATAGCTTCAACCACAAAAGGCTGGAGCTGAGTCATCTTATCTAAACTAGTTATCCACAAGCCCTCATTGGGCAAAAGGGATGCAAAAGAGCCCCCATGTAAAACAGAGTGATCCTGTCCATGTTTCTTGTCTGTCTGCTTGAGCTATGCTGTGGAGGTGCACAATATTTTTCCAATAACCTGAGTAGGAACCCATCTTAGTCTGGATGCCTAACACCTGAAGGGCTCTAAATAGGTGAAGTTAATTGTTTCTTAGTGTACTTGCATATCCCGATTAACAGCATCACAACTCCTAAATTCTCTATCTCTCAACAGCATATTATGTACTTGGGCTTAGAGCCACTGGACAGCCTAGTTGACTTTGCTGGAGACCAGCTATTGAGCTATATTCCTCCCCTTATGAGCATTCCTGTTTACAATGACCCCTGAACATCACCACTATCCTCATATTATACCTACCCTACCCCCAGTGCAACTCCACACTCAGCTGTGGCGGATCCCTGAGTGACGGGAGCAAGCTGATGAGTCAGCTGGTCACGCATGGGAAGGGATGCAGCTGTCTTCCTCCCCAGGTGCTGCAGTGCTAAGGGGACAAACTGTAAATTTCTTTTTCCCTTTGCTTCCCCGCCTACCCTTGTCTCCCCTGCCCTGCCTCATCAGCAGCAAAAAGGGTCCCGAGCACACAGTGGGCAAATTTGGTACTAATTTTCCACAGCCCCTTTTCTGCAAGCCCTGTATTTTTAAGGGCGTGGCCAGACTGTAGCGCTGCTGTCACGACTGATGTACGACTGCGCAGCACCAAGGGTGGCTAACTGCAAGCTATGCCATTTACACCCACAAGACGGATGTGTTGGCAACAGCCACCGCCAAAACTACCTTTTTTTGTTGTTTTTCTCACCAGAGAGATGCATTAAGGAGATTTCATCCAACTGCCCTACTCTTTGTACTAAGAATTAAGCCACCGAAAAGCAGATTTATGGTTTTACCTTTAAGTTTTTTAGCACACAGCAGATAAGGCTTTGTGCCCACCTGACTTCACACATCCCATCCTATCCTGTCCCAGTATTTTTTTTATGTCATTCAGGTGATGCAGTTTTAGAGAGGATGTGCCTCTGCCCTTGGGGTGCTGGGATTCCTGCTCCTGGCCTTGAGAGTGGTTCAGGAGCATTTGGTTTGAAAGGGCTTTTGCCACAACCTCTCTATCAACAGCTGTTCCATGAATCTGGAAGAGTTTTAGAAAATAAATCAAAATATTTAGTCTCCTTTTACACATGGGGAGGGGAAGTCATTTAGGTCCTACGGAAGCAGAATTTAAGGCCTCTGAATTCAGTGCTTACCCTTTTGTCCACACAAGCTCCTGTTGTTAGATCAGTGTGACTTTTCTTAAGACATTGGAAAAAAAAAACCCCGAGGAACAGATGCAAAGCACAAAATTGTATTTGCTAACATTAAGATGTATCTGAACCCTGCAGAATGTAAACCATTAACATTTTACGGTTACTTAGTATAAATGGCAATACAGGAATTCAATTTAGTATAACATCATTCAAGTGACTTATTGCCAAACATTATTTGCCACATGACAGAGGGAACAGTATGTTACTAAATTCGTTGAACCCAAGTTATCTACTAATCAAACACAAATTAAATTTTATAGGAAATATTAAGCAGTAAGGTATGTTTCCATGTCACAAGTGTTACATATGTAGGCCTCAGCTAATATTTATTCTTCTAAAACATTCTTTTTTTTTTTTCTGCTGCAGTACAATGACACATGTGGTTCCATTTGAAAAGATTAAACTGCTGTAATATGATTGACTTACACTGGGTAGATGTGATTTCAAAACGACCTCAATTCTGAAATTATCATTGCTCGTGTTTTGGTTTTGTGTTTGTGAGGTTTGGGTTTTTTCATAAGAAAAAGTTATAAAACACTAAGCACAGGAAAAAAAGAAGCTTTTTGTTACCACCACAGAAAATATGGTTCCGGATGTGTGCATCTGCAGGAGCAGTCAGTGGGACTCCGACATTGACTGGGTCAGTGTCTCTAGTACGATAATAAGGAGTTTGATCAGAGATCGGTGTTACACTGCCCAGGGCGTGTTTTTTACATTGGACTACACTGCATAAACAGAAAAAAAAAATATGCCTCCTTCCAAAAGTTTCCTGTCTAAATGAAGATATTTTGAAAAGTGACAAAGATTCAATCCTTCTACCTTCTCCTTTGAAAACCTTATGGAAAGTAACTAACTTATTGGTAAAAACATAAAAAAAAATCTCTATAATACAGATTGAAGAGAAGTTCTTCCTTCCTTCATTAGGCCAGAAACTGAGAAATACTTGGCTTACTATTTCACGCAGGATTTGAATATTTTTGCCACATGTATTACATGTATTATGCTATCTAAATGACAGCACAAAGACACTGCAGTGAAGTCAATGCTGATGGAAAGTTGATATTATTTTTACCAAAATGCTAACTAAAAGGTGAATGAATATGAGAACAAGCAAATTAGTATCTTACCTTGAATGCAAAAAAAAATCTCATCACCACCTGGTGCACAGGGACGCAGAAGCCACAAGACAGGGGAGAAGCAGTTTTCTGTCACAGTTTTTCCTAATAATATGATGGTGGGAATTAATGCTGCATTACCAAATACTGAAACAGTACCCAGTCACGACAGCCAGCTTCATTATAAAACATTAATTAATTAACAGCGACCCTCTTTTGCAAATTGTGAGGTCAGGGAAAATTGTGCACATAGGGCTGCAGGAAACAGCTCTCAAGTGGATATCATCATCTCCAACGGAAGCTTTTACTGTTGATGGCATGAAGTAGTACTATTGCTCCCTTCCATACAAGCAAGAAATATTTAAAATATTATTAAAATATTTACTATGAACTCCTCTAAGAAAAAGGCCACCTATTTCATACAGGAGGTCATACATGAGCTGATGCTGTGTAATTCCTCAGCTCTCGTTAATCAAGAACAGGTCACTGTTTTACCCTCTGGTGACTCAAAGCCTTCATGAGTGTTGCTGAAAGCTCATCTTAATCATGCTGCCAGAGAGCCAGGCTTGCTACCCACAGCCTCCCAAACCCAGCAGCTAAGGTTCTGCCCTCTCTCAGTTCTGCACCCTCGAGATCAAACTCCAGTTGGGACGTTCCCTCCACTGCCTGCCCTTTCCCACCTGTGACCTTGGTTTCTTTGCACCCCTACCATCCTTGAAAGTATCTCCAGGATAATTCATTTTGTCATGACACACATGTGGAAAAGCCACTATTATCTCAGTTTCATCTCTGCTTATCTTCTTTCTGCTCCGGTTGAACGAGCCACTGATTCATGAAACCCTCTGGCTGCTCGGCATTGCTGCTGTCTTGGGGCATATGGAGCACTGAAAGGAAGATGAAACATCACTGAATTGCTCACTCTGTCCCTCTGGTGCTTGGGCTTTGAACATCTGGTGCCCTGCGATGATCATATTGCCAACCTCCCTGAAGAACATGAATCAGCCCCCTTTTCTCTCAAATCACAGACTATAAAGGAAAAAGAAAAAGGGCGGTCATGTTAGAATTACAATAAATAAGTGCTGATACTTTCATTTAACTTTTCATTTTAATTTTCCCTCTCTGTCCCTGAGATTAAGTTCTTACAATTATTTTGCTTCTGAGAGCAATTGACTCAAATGTGATTTTGTGATAAAAATAAAGGAGACTAAGCAGAAATATCACCAGCTTTAGAATCTGATAACCTTATAAACACAATTACTTCTACCAAAATGCTTCTCTATATATTATTACAGGGAATGGGATTTTACTGCCTTTATGCACAAGCACAGCATAGTGCTAGAATCCCTGAAAAAAAAGTCAGCACCAGTTTGTTCAAATTGGTGTGAGCTTCAAAGAAAGAAAAATCCCTAGATGTTATTACCAAATTTCCTGTTCCCCAGTCTCCTCAAGAGAGGAAATGATCCCAACCATGTTTGATTCCCAGGAAGCTCATTTCAAAATCTAAGCTGGGGGACAATCAAATGTTCTGAATTAAAAAAGAGAAAAGTAAAAACTGAATAAAGGAGAAGGAAACATTTTGTTGCCCCTCCCTGAAAAAAAAAATGTCTGCCTCAATAAGTAGTGATGGAAAACAAAGTATAGCCCACTGAGTTAACCATTACTATTGCAAACCTAACAAAACGTCAGCAATTAGACCATTTTTAATAGAATCCAAGCACTATTTGTAAGCATGTACAATCATGCAGAATCCATCATCTAGGAGGACCCTCTGGTTTTTGTTATATCATGTACTTTGTCCATTTTTGAGATACAGTGAGAGAACAAAGGTAGAACATAGGCCTTTCTTTTCAGAAAAGGGTGGGATGTTAAAAAAGTCTGAATGGAGAAAATATTTTGGGTATCACTGACAGATGGCCACAGCAAGCACAGTAAATATTCAAAGGTGTTTGTTAGTCCAGGGGTAGATCTCAATGCTTTTAGTGTCGAAAGCCAAGTATCTGCTCCTTGCAATGTGTACGGTCAGCATCTGTTACAGAGATGAGTAAAACAAAGAAAGATCTGAACAGTTTAGGGAAATTCTATCATTTCCACATTTGGCTTTATAAAAAATAAGACAAAGCTCTCCTCTTTTTTTTTCCACTCAATGAATTTGGAAATGTTGACTTTTTTTATTTTGACGTGCATCATCAAAATAACACATTTTGAAATTCACAATATTGACACTTACTCTTTGTTTCATAGGACACACATAAATCATTGTTAGAAGTCTTTTCAATTTTAACAACATTTTTATCTCGGCTATTGCCTTGTATAAGCTGTTCATCTGTCTTCATTGCCTCCCCTGACCATATTCCCTGGGCTACTTTCAAAATATCCCCAGTGCCCTTGATAAATCTTATAGCTAGGCACACAAAATTCAAAACACTATGAGTCTCCAGAGACCCGTACTCAGAAGTAAACAAAACAGATCTCTGGTAACAGGGATTAAAAAATAAAATGTGCTACAGAGAAATACATTCCATTGTTTGTAATTGATTCAAAAGTCAATGGTTTGGAAACATGGACTTTATCGATGTATTTAGCCACTGGAAAGACATTTTGGCTAAAAGTAATCTGAAAATAAATGTTTAATTTTTATTTCCTTATTAAAAAATATCAAAATTTAAGTTTTCCTATGACAAATTGAAGGAAAAAAAAAACCAAACATATTTTGATCTGAATCTCTTGACTATTCATGGCAGAGTCCACGGATAACAAATGGACAATTCCGACTGTATCCTGTGGAGGGCAGCAAGATATGTGTTAGCAAATCCTTTATGATGGAAGTTACCCGAGTGCAATTGACGGTAAATAAATATTCTTTCTTTCCTACCCCTGTATTTCTCAGATGTCAAATCATTTCCAGCAGAAGGACAGAAAAATCCAAATTCATGTGAAGACCATGACAGCTGAGACATTTATTATGGTGAGGTTTTCCAAGGAAGAAGACTCCAGGTTTCAGATCCAAGAACATCTAACATGCAACCTGAAGTCAAGCATCTGAGCTGACGTAGAGGTGGTTGCTGTGCTAGCTTCCCTCTTGGCACACATATTTGTGGACTCTGGTCATCTAATGTGTCATTGATGGGTTACTCTTTAATAACTGCAAAAGCAGGCTTTGTTTCCAGCATTTCTACTGCTTATCTGGAACCCAACACCAAGCAGCCTTCTTTGCACAGGCAAGAGAAAATGAAAACATGCAGTGTAAGAAAAAAGAAGTCAATGTCCTGTCTTAAGGTAGTGTGCACTGAATCTTCAGCCCACTCTAACCTCACCCATGTCTGCAACTCCTGCTGCATATTCTTCTCTCTTTGGTAAAACTCGTTTCAGACTTGACTTGCCAGTAAAAACCCAAAGTGGGGGCAGGTCTCACTGCTGGAAAGCCCAGAATTTGGATTCAACATCAGCATAATAAATCAAGGTCCCTTCTATTACATGAATGGAGTAGTGGAAACTGGTGGTTCTTCTACCACAGTTATCAGCTTCTGTGGATAAGACAGTCATAGATCTATACACCAGAAGGATTTGGGTTTTATTTGTTTTTAAAGAGAGGGTGTCTATTTTTCTTCAGATCAGTTCTGACTCTCTGAGTCATCTTGGGCCAGTTATTGTACCATTCCATGGTCTTAATCCACTATATAAAGAGACATGTCTTCCAAATCCTAAATTAACACAATGCTTTTACATTCTTTTAAACAGAGTTGATGAGATTCATTAAAGGCTTAAACAGGTGGATCCCATTGATCTGTGTTACTGTTTGTAGAACCTCAACTGAAAAATATCGTCTTCAACTGCAAAAATATCCTCTCATTGAGACTGAGTTTTGAAAGTAAACTTTCCACCCCAAGCAGCACTATCCATGGCAATTTTATGCTTTAAAAAACACAGCAGCAAAATACTAATTGTATTGCTTTTGGCTGTCTGCCCCTTCTCTCATTCCTACATCATTCACTTTCTTTTTAGGTGGTAAAAACATCAGCTAATCTGTAGGAGACAGCTGGTTTGAACTGATGGTTTCTTCTAATACTCCTTTTCTATATTCTCTTGTGTGCTGTACTGTGGTATATCAATAATTTATATAGTATTTAATTACACAATAAGGTAAAAGTGGGCATATTTTCTGCAGCTGTTCCATGCACATCAACAAGGCCTTGTACCCTTAAGGCCTTGAAGCGTGTATAGTAACGGACCTATAAAACTTTCCTTAGTGTACCTTATTGCTCTTGCTTTATGTTCTTTTAATTTATTTTGGCGGCTTTTTTTTTTTTAAAAAAAAAGGGAATTTTCAGGCCAAACCTAGAAAATACTCTTATTGCTTCAGCTTCATCTTTTTACATGGTGAGTACATTAATAAATACTATAGTGCTGTCCTGCACGGAATTGTTTTTCTAAAAATCTTACTCAGGTTTCACAGGAGTATACAGGAAGCAGAACGTGGGATCTCAAGGCAAAAAAAATCAGAAATTATCAGGTTTGTTCCTTGCTACTTTAGACAAGGAACTTGTAGGCGGTCCATTTCTTGGCATTCCCTTTGTTTTCAATAGGATTCTTGGAAGACATGAGACTGTCATGGTCATGCTCTGTATCACTCCAAACGTCAGGTTTTCCCCCCCTGCAATGGGCAAGGTGTGTATTTGCTGATTGAGTGAATAAGATATGATCAATAAATCATAAATGCTTGCATGCTGTTTTTATGTCAAGCATTTTTTTGCTTCTCACAGCTATTCCTCCACATCTGTGAAAATAGGACATATTGACAAAAATACCTGGAACGGAACTTTCTTTTTTTATTTACAGGAACAATTTTTTTTTTTTTCAGGAACGATTTCCTTTGTGTTCACCAGAGGCTTCATGGCATTAAAGAACACAGTAACTGTCTGTGTTTGAGTAACTGAAAAATTTCCTATCAGTCTTCTCAACAGACAATGCCTTCAAAAATGGAATCGCTATTCTGGCAAAATATTTATTCTCTTTAATGGAAATGTAAAACGTTTCAGAGAAAACTGACAATAAAGATTAATCTTCTCGTGTGTTTGAAGCCAAAGCTTTCCTGGAAAAAAAGTGAAACATTTCCCAGTCAAATCTATTTGTTGTCCAACTTCCAACTCCCTTCCCCCTTTGATAGACTAAGCAGTGACCTCTTTTTGTCCATGGGTCGAGTTGTTTTCTCAAACATAGAAATTGCTCCCTTTTCACACCAAAATAAGCATTCACAGCCCTAGGACAATGCGTTTGCAACATAAAAAGCATTGCTATTGCTGTTCAGTGCTGAATTTTCACACTTTAACGCTACTTTTCTGTTAAAATAACTACAGATCTCTTTTGTCATGACTATTCAGAGCCTATGTTAAATCCCTCTCAGGCAAAAGTTGTTTCATGGATATCACACATGGTCTTTTCAGGTCCACATGCAACATCCACCATCACCGACTAAACCCTCTGTGCCAGGACACTGCAGTAGAACATGCCTTGGAGTGAAGTGTCCGTCTGTGGATGGTTGGTCTTCCTCCATGAACTGCCTCCAAGCCATTGCTGAGGAACCAAGCAACAGCTGAATCAGGTGAGATACTGGAAGTGTACTCCAGGGTAAGACTGCAGGAGAGATACACATCTAGAAGATGCTGACTCCACGGCCAATACCCCCATCTTCGATAACTGTGAGGATACTGGTTTCCTTGGTTGCACTACAGGCTATCTGGCTGGAAAATCTTAAAAACAAACAATACATGTCTCAAAAAAAAAAAAGTAAAGTTTTCTACCATGGAAGAAATTTGAAATTTAAAAAATAAATTGAGAATAATATAATCCAAGCTTTCACTGCTTTAGCAAATCCATTGTTTTCCCATTTATTTTAGTAATTTCATGCTCCACATGCAATTTTTTTTTTAATTTTTCTTTTTTTTCTAACAGCATGGTACAGTGGAAGGATGGGAAAAAAATCGTATTTAGGCATCAGGATGCAGGGAGGGCCAGCTGTTCCTGAAGGGAAGGGAAATCAAGGAGCTGAGGGTGATCTCAGCACAGCCCATGCCCTCACTGACCGGGTGCAGTCCTGAGGGACCTGAACACGGCAGGCAGAGCCAGGGAGTGGTAACAGGGTCCTTTGACAGCCCAGCTATGGCAAGCAACAAACCAGGGCAGGAGTCCATTCAGGGAGCCAAATCAGGAGCAAAACGAGATGGGGCCAGACACAAAGCTGGAGACAAGGCTACGAAGTGGGCCAAAGAGGTCCATCTAGGGGGCAAGACCAGAGGCAGGGCTGGATACAGGACTATAGTGTGGGTCCATAGTGCCCATCCAGGAGATGAGTCTGCAGTGTGAGTCAAAGAGGTCCATCCAGAAGAGCAGCAGAGCTGGAGGCCAGCACGCTTACGATGCAGCTCTAGCACAGACTGAGGGCCCCAGGTTCAGCTGGAATGGGGTCCTGCACAGATGCGATGTGGCAAATGTGAGGGGAACCCCTTGTGAGGCTGGTCAGAGCCAGTGAGGCCCATTGGTGTTCTCAGGGCCCTGACATTAGGGATCCTCAGTGCAATTTCCATTTTTGCCACCGTTTTGAATGGTCTTGGAGTAATAAGTTAACTCTCTGTGTTTCACAGTATTTTGTAAAATAGACATAATAAAAGCTTGCACTAACTACACAGAAGGGTACTGTGAGACTAATTAACAGTGTTTCTGAAGAACTGTTATATGCCCAGGCCAAATGTGTGTTATTGGCAATGTTTCTTCATCTTACAAGTGCCAGTCTGAGCAGTAGGCACCAAATTCTTTCCTCTGCTAAAGGCACTGAAGACAGCAGACCGAGTTCTGCTCTCATACCTGACCAAATCATATTTTAATCCAAATGTCTCTGACATTACTATTAAAATTCAGACCTGTTTCAAACCTGCAAAATCTTAAAAAAAAAAACAAAACCCACAAAATTTTTCAGTAACAAAAGTTGAGCTACTTTCACCTAAACACAGTATTGTGCTTGGCCCAGTTTCAAGTAAACATCCTCTGCTGCACCTGTGACACATTTTCTATGTACAAAAGTGACACAACTAGAGATAATAGATGACCATCTGTGATACTCAGGGAATTGAAGCAGGAGGATCCAGCCGCAGTCAGAGGAGCAGAAACCACAACTACTGGCAACTCTTTCCAGTTGGTACCGTTGCTGCTGCACGACCTGTCACTTCATCTCTTTGCTCCACTTTCTTTTTTTTTTTTTTCTATTTACATGGTAAGATCTACAGACTTAGTGTCACCTACTTATGTGGGTACAGTACTCTGTATAGTTGTACCCAAA
>WHYT01013254.1:105564-131255 GCA_009806455.1 Tetrax tetrax
TTTTTTTTTTTTTTTTTTTTTTTTTTTTTTGTCCTTCCTACATTCTATTTACATGGTAAGATCTACAGACTTAGTGTCACCTACTTATGTGGGTACAGTACTCTGTATAGTTGTACCCAAACGTGCTTGGAAATGCTTAGGGTTATCACGTAGCTTACTACACGAGTAATAAGCATGGGAAGAAAGCAAGGGTTATGTTTACACTGCACATAAAATATCTGTATTCTGCAGAGTGAAAGCTACCCAAACATGGAATCAGAACACTATAAATAGGTGGAATAAGCACAGAATGACAGAATAAATACAGCAAAATTACCACAGAAAAGAGAAGTGAGTATGTCAGGGCTTTGCAGTGCTTGGAAGAGAGGGAAGATGAATGCAAGGAGATTTTTGGATTTATCACTGATGTAGTTTTATAAGAATAGGGAGAGTCAGGAATACCTAAGAAGTCTACAGAGACAAAGTTTGGCCTGTCACCCTGTGTACAAGCTACAAGCCCAGCCTTATATGTCAAGATAAATTATTGCAGAAGAGTTACTTGAATTCCAAGTGCATAGCAATATAAATTTATGGATCTCCCGTGCAGAATCTCCACAGCTGATATCTGCAGCAAAAAAGAAAAAAAATCCAAACTTCTTTGGAAACAATTAGTTACTTCCTAAGCCCTCACAGAGCACTGTGATGGGCTGGTTAGAAAATTAAGTCCCTAGTCTCCTGCTTACACTGTGGGGTGTGCCAATTTTCTTGTTACATCTGTGTTCTCTCCAGTATTATTTAATTAGAAATAAATTGTGATACAATAAAACATTTTGGGGAGACAAAAAAACCAAACCAAACCAAAGCAAATCAGTTCTGCAAAGGGAGCTCTATTGATTTTGGATTAATGTTTAAGATTTAGAACTTCCTGCAAGTTTCCTGCATTATCACCATATACAGGGCACATCCCAGGCAGATGGCATTTACAGCGCTTGTCAACATTTTAAGACTCTTATTTGTGGAAAGTAAATTAGAAACTACATTCTATTTTTTGTTGAAATACACAACAGGAAACATTTCCAAATTACCTTCGGAAGATGCAGGTCCCTGTAAACATAGAGCCCTCTTTGGGAGCGGTATGTTCTAGGATGATTATTTGGGTTGTCCATCTTGTTCCAGTGCTTGGCCAAACAATTCTTTTGGCAGCATGCCATCGTTAAGCTTTTCTTTGGGAAACTTACTGTTATCTAACTGAATGTGCAATGAAGATATGTGAATATTTAAGCTGCCACAAGCAGGTAAGGGAGTTAATGATTTGGTAAGTTGCATTTTAAAAAAGCATCTCCTTGGCCTTTATGGACAATGGCATGCACTAATTGACTAAGTTAGTGAGCAAAATTTTAAAACAAAAAAGCCACAGAAAAGTAAATAAAACCCCTGATGTTGATTCCAATGCAGGAGATAATTTAGAGAGGAAAAGGACATATTAGGTTCATCATCCTTACATGTCAAGACATTGCAGAACACATACATTTTTAGCAATGTTATTAATGAAAATGAAGTAAATGTAAGTAGAGAGACTGCAATTAAAGATGAAATTGGTTTGCTTACTCATTTTTTTCACCTTTATGACAACACTTGTGGTTGCCCAGTAACTGTAATGGAATGAAGGGATTAATGCCCAGTTTTCAACTGTATCCTCTTCACTGCAAATATACAGGCAACACTCATCTCTTGCTAGAGCACCCCTGGGGATCCTCAGCACAGAACTATTAAGTCTCATAAAATTCATTTTTGTAATTGCTGAATCATTTTCCCAATCTCAATATATACCAGATGTATCGCGTTTGTCACCGTACTAAGTAGGCAGGAGTGCTTTGTAACATACACCCTTTGCCACACCTGCAGAGAGTTGAACCCAGATTTCTTGAAAGAAGTGGTCAGTGAGTTAGCCATTGATATTGCCTCTTGCCTAATGACACGAACACTTTGTGTATGTGTTACGGACAGGCATACATATACATGGCTAAAGACAATATTTATAAATAATCATCATGTTTGGTCTCCTGTAGGTCAGAAAGACAATGAGTCTGATTTAAATCCCAGTGATGATTTTGGCAGCATTTCCATTCACATGTCCCTTGTCCTTGGGTCAGGCACTCATATATACCAGTAGAAAGCCATTCTTGTGGTCTTTGTCCATGCATCTGCCCATGGGCTAAGCCATCGCTAGCAGTTCACGTCTCCCATTCATGAGGCATTGATAACAGGAGTCCTCTGACAGGGAGGAGAATGGGAACAGCCTCAAAACCTTGTGTTTGTGACTGAAAAAAAAAAAGTCTTAAATAACGGTATTGTCTAATAAGAAGAAATTGGGCTAGGCAAAAGAATCTAATGCCAGTCCTATCTTTCTAGCCATTTTTTTTTGTCAGTGATGCTTACATCTGGCTTGAGACACTGAGAGTGGAGAGTCACCTGAAACCGCAGGTGCCTGTATTTGAGAAGATCACCTTGGAATCCCTTCATAGCTGATGAAGAGACAGCTAAATAGTAAACAGGAATTCTGATTAAAAAGTTAAAAAGAGAGCCCAAGCTTAAGCCCAAACATAGACACCTGCACTACCCATAAGAGAAGCTAAGTGAGATGCATTGTACCCTTCTGTGGGCCTGAATTTCTTCCTGTTTGCCTTGAAGTCCTCTTTAAAATATTGGAAAGCAAATACTTTTTCCTATTTAATTTGCATTATACTGCAGTTCAGGTTTACACAGCAAATCAATGTAATAAGGTGTAATTACATTCTTATCTATATAATTATGTATAATTATGTGTGTATTATGTAAGACAATAAAAAATTACTACAGACTCTGGAGGTTTCTTGTGCTTGCGTGTCTCAATAAGTTCTGCAGGGGCAGCTGAATATGTAGAAGTAGGCAGATAGGCAGAGCAAAGAGGAAGCAGCAGTGGAGAAAATCCACAGCAAAAGCAGACTGCTGATGGAAGGAAAAAAAAATGACAACAACAACAACAACAAGAAAAAAAACAAAACCCCAGCAGAATTAAATGGATAATTGCTTTTTTTTTTTCAATTCCCTTTTTAATGTTTCCTTGTTTTCAACTTTAGGCACAGCTAAATTAATTTTTATTGTGGAATAATTTATTTTAAAAAGTAGAATAATTTATCAGAAGGAGATCTATTGGACTGTAACAGAAGATGATCATAGCAGCAAGATTTCATATCCAAAGACCAGTAAAAACATTATGATAATCACTTTGCCATGAGTATAGTGCCATTTGATTTGAAAGTGGGAACTGTCTAGGAGACATGACTGCAACTTGAAGGCAGCAATAAACCCTCAGAAATAAAATATAGGATACTAGAGGCTAATGAAATAATGATGTTCAAAGTTTTCTTATCACTGACTGGAATGACAATGAAGGCTGTGCTGGCCGTCGCAGAATGTCTCTACCAGGTAGAAAATTCTGCACAAGGGGAGCTAAAATTTTAGGGACAATGAATTTAAATTAGCACACTAACTTCACTAAGTCACAGCAATCCACATCATTTGAAAATCACACTTCAGTTTTATCTCATGTCTTTAGATGAAATCAAAATTAATTTTCACAGTAATAGTAATGTGAGAAAGAATAAAAAGCTTGCACAATGCTTAACCTAGGATAGAAGGCTGTGCAACACCAGCAAAGTCTCGACTAAACGCTTTGGGTGGTGAGAATATTCTTCCTACCAAAAAAAAAGGAGCTTTTAAAACATTATTACAAGTTATCAAGAAGCTGTTTTATTCTGCCTGTGCTATGCAGACGATGTTATTCCTCTGAGCTTCTCATTTCCAGGTTGCAGCTATGCCTCACCTGATATTTTACCTAAACACCTTTTTCAGTCAGGGACAATCGTTACATTACTTCTCACAGCGCCGAGGGATGTGGACGATGGGATCACTAAAGCTGCCCACCTATCATCACTGGCAGCCTTGATAGGGGTGCTTAAGCCAAGGGGGGATCCACTGCAAATCTGCCTTCTGTGGCCCTGTGTAAACTGCTTGCAAAGCACTCCTCAGCCCCTCCAACAAACCTATAACCTGATACCAAAAGCCACCAACTATGATATGGAACAAAGAGCAGGAAAGATTGAAAGCACAGACAGTGCAATCCATCCAGCATCACGCAATAGTTAGGTAAGGTTAGTGAATGCTGGTGGGAAAGGGCAGCACATCCTCCACTACAAATAAAGGCAAAAAATACACAGTGGTCCCTTGTCAGTCTGACCTCTGAGAAGGTACCTGTCTGACATCAAATATCAAGAATGATTTAGTCTATGTATGTTCCAAGAGATTTTAATGGCACTTGAACCACCAATATATCCTAACAGCATGGATTTAGCAGCAGCTAGGACTAGAGGGATTTTAATTCCCCCAACCCCATCCTGCTTGTACCCACTGCAGGACTGGAAACTCAGACTCCTGAAGAGCTAGAGGTGACCAGTGACTTGGTCCCAGGACACATACCATAGGTTATTCTTATAAATGCATAAACCTCCACTGAACCACTCAGAGGCATTTTTGCCCATGCCCACAACATCTGTAACTGCTGCAAAAGTGACCATATGGGTTGACCCCGAGGAAGTCCCCGTTGAACCCCCAGGACAAGCTGCAGCTCTTCTCCCTCTGTCTTAGGTTGACTTCACCAGATAACAGCAAGGGCTCACAGTTCCTGAGCTACTCCTTTCTTTTCTTTGTTTTTTTTTCCCCTAAAGCCTGATGCTTTTGGGGAAAGAAGCTGAGGTTTTTCTTCCTGCTTTCCCTTTAAGACAAATTCTTCCTTTGCTTTCTAATCTTCATGACAAAGATGTCCTATATTTGTTTTCTATTCCGTTTTTGCCTTTCTCATGTTTTTCTTCTCTCAGCAAAATATGACATCTTGAAGTTTTCTGGGCTAAAGAAGTAAAACTGCGTTTTGCCAGTGAATCAATTTTATGCTCCATCAAAAGAAATTTCTCAGCTTTTTGACAGACAACAAAGCTACTTCGCACTACCCAGAACAAACCATATTCAATAATGGAGGTAAGTAAAAGCTTAGAATTTATAGGCAGATACTTATCTAGGAGTCAGAAAATCTGAATTACACGCCTTAGTTTAGTATTGATTTCAGGCTTGATGCTAGTATGTCACTTAAAGCTTTATTTTAAAGGCAATTTTTTCTCAGCAGTTCGTTCAGGTTCCAAAAAGAGAATTTACAATCTTCTGAAAATTCAGATATTAATCTCTGCCCTTTAGTCCTTCATCTTTCATAACTCTTCTGATTCACGTGTTTTAAGTGACCTGTCTCTTCAGATTACAAGACTTTTTTCTTCCTTGCCTCTGTTAGGGTGCTCAAACTATACTGAACGTTTATCCAGTGCCTCACCATATCAGGCCCAAGCTTTGAGTAATGAGAATGAAGAGCAATACAAATAGTAAATAATAATACAGATTGCATTGAATTTTACTGAGGCCAGTGAATACAACAGCTTTCATTTACTCACAGTATATGTAGAAGTGAGTGAGTGTAAGAACTAAAAATGAAGGAGCAATACCCAAAATAGTCTTACAACAAAATCAGAGGTGAGAACAAAGATACAATCCAAGGAACTAATCAAACAGACGTGCACAGATCTGTATCTGTGTAGGTGTATTGGGTTTGCATGGCAAGGTCTTGGTAGAGAGGGGGTTACAGGGGTGGCTTCTGTGAGAAGCTGCTGAAGCTTCCCCCATGTCCAACAGAGCCAGCGCCAGCCAGCTCCAAGACCGACCCACCACTGGCCAAGGCCAAGCCCATCAGTGATGGTGGTGATTGATAACATATTAAGGAAAGAGTTAAAAAAAAAGCTGCAAAATGGCAGCTGGAGTAGAGGGGAGAGAATATGTGAGAGGAACAACTCTGCAGACACTGGGGTCAGTGAGGAAGGAGGAGGAGGAGGTGCTCCAGGCCCCAGAGCAGAGATTCTCCTGCAGCCCGTGGTGCAGCCCATGGTGGAGCAGGCTGTGCCCCTGCAGCCCGGGGAGGACCCCACACTGGGGTATGTGGATGCCTGAAGGAGGCTGTGGCCTGTGGGAAGTCTGCACTGGAGCAGGCTCCTGGCAGGACCTGTGGACCCCTGGAGAGAGATGCCCACGCTGGAGGAGGTTTGCTGGCAGGGACTATGACCTCACGGGGCAACCACACTGGAGCAGTCTGTTCCTGTTCCCTGCTCTCATTAGCAATGAATTAAATTAATTTCCCCAAGTCAAGACTTTTTCACCCATGACAGTAATTGCTGAGTGAGCTCTCCCTGTCCTTACCTCGGCCCATGAGCCTTTGTTATGTTTTCTCCCCTGTCCAGCTGAAGAGGGGAGTGACAGAGCAGCTTGGTGGGCACCTGATATCCAGCCAGAATCAACCCACTGCACTAGGAAAAAAAAAAAATAGAAATAGAAACTAAGAAAGCAGACAGAAGAAAAAGCCAAGGAGAAAGCAATAAGAACAAGTACAGTGAATTCAGGCCTAAGAGAGAGAAAGCTCTTAGGGAAAATCTAGTTGAAAAGACAGTGGGACTGTAAGAAATGGAAATGTTTCCTCTTGTTTGAATCTTGATTATGTTGGGAAACAAAGTTATGAACACTTTTTGCTGATAAATGAGGCTGAAGTGATTAAATACTAGTTTTCAGTAACAGTTCTACCTCCTAACACTTAGGACTCTGAATAACGAGCAAAAGGGAGAAATAACGACATGAAAAATACATCAGTGGGTTTAAGCATTTATCCTGTGCTGTAACTCTAAAGAGAAGGTCTGTGGAAGTAAAGATTTTCCCATTTGTTTAAATGGCTTTCTGTCTGTTGCTAAATTTTCTCATGAAGCTCTAGAGAAAAAAATTACCTTTTTTCACTCCCATAGGGGAATCTTATTAAGGGTTCATCTCCAAGGAGCAAGGTTTGCTAATGGTTTTTACGGAGTATATCTGTTAGAGCAATGACAAGGAAAGAGGACAGTGTCCAGCTGTGTGACTAAAAACCAGCCACTGTAAACACAAAGGAATGCAGGAACCCTGAGAACCTAATCAAAGTAAATGGACCCCCTGAACCAGCCGCTCCCCGGACTGTCTCAGGAGAGTGATCAGTCAGATTTGGCAACTCCTAACAAACAGTATGACAAAAGAAAGTCTTAAAATTAGGAACATCATTACAGAAGAAAAAGTCTGATGAATCTACAAGCAGCAAGGGCAGACCAGAGGTATCCGGATTTTCACATAGCCACAGTTATGGACTATTAATGTTGTGCCTGTAATAGTTGGTTGCTAAGGGTGCAACTACTCAGCTTCCAACTCATAAATACTCTTAGGAATATGGGTTCTTGTCCTACATGAGATCTCACTCCCATTCATAGAATGATAGAACAGTTTGGGTTGGAAGGGACCTTTAAAGGTCAGCTAGTCTAACCCCAATGCAAGGAACGGGGACATCTCCAACCAGATCAGGGTGCTCAGAGCGCTGTCCAACCTGGCCTTGAATATTCTCAAGTATGGGGCATCTATTACCTCTCTGTTCCAGTGTTTCACCATCCTCATTGTAAAAAACTTCTACCTTACACCTAATCTAAATCTACCTCCCTCTATTTTAAAACCATTACTCCTCATCCTATCACAGCAGGCCCTGCTAAACAGTTTGTCCCCATCTTTCTTATAAGCCCCTTTTAGATATTGGAAGGATGCTATAAGGTCTCCCCGAAGCCTCCTCTTCTCCAGGCTGAACAGCCCCAACTCTCTGAGCCTGTCCTCACAGGAGAGGTGCTCCAGCCCTCTGATATCTTTGTGGCTTCCTCTGGACTTGCTCCAGCAGGTCGATGTCCTTCTTATGTTGGGAGCCCCAGAGCTGCATGCAGTATTCCAGGTGGGATCTCACAAGAGCAGAGCAGAGGGGCAGAATCACCTCCCTTGACCTGCTGGCAACACGGCTTTTGATGCAGCCCAGGATGCATTTGGCTTTCCAGGCTGCAAGTGCACATTGCCGGCTCATGTTGAGCTTTTCATCCACCAGCACACTCAAGTCCTTCTCCTACACTAACCTTCACAGAAGCAGCAGTGACTAACAACGCTTTAACAAAATGTCACACAACTTTTCCTTCAAAGCACGCCAGAGCCTACTGAAGTCAGGGCAGTGAAGTTTATCGTACCTAAACACAGATTTCCAGCCAGATATGCTCAGTTCCACTTACACTCTACGGAAAGAAACACCCTTCCAGGGTGCAGATGGCTTTCTGGGCTGCAAGCGCGCATTGCCGGCTCATGTTGAGCTTCTCATCAGCCGACACTCCCAAGTCCTCCTCAGGGCTGCTCTCCATCCATTCTCTGCCCAGCCTGTATTTGTGCTTGAGATTGTGCTGACCCATGTGCACAACCTTGCACTTGGCCTTGTTGAACTTTCCCTTACTGGGATCACAGTCTGCCTCCAGTCCTGTTTCTATCAGGTGTCTCTGCATTTTCTTTATCAATGGGTGTCCTTACAATCCTCTGTTATAGTGTCCTTATCCTCTTTGGTCTATTTTGTAAAGTATGCTCCAATATCTCAATAACATCCTTATGAATGGATCTACCATCCTGAGGCTGAACAGTAATCATTACACTAGATCTGGAGTGCCTTTCAGGTTTTGGCTCCTTTATGCTAAAAAGAGTTTGACATACTAGACTGTGCCTAAATGAGGCCACCATAATTGTTAGGAGACTGGAGCAGATTTCATCCAAGGAAACACTGAGAGCTGGGCTTACTCATCCTTAAAAAGCAGAAGCTAACCATGGGGGGAAGATCCTACTGTCCTAAATACCTAACAGAAGATATAGAGAACACAGATCCAGACTTTTTAGGAGGTCCATAGTGACAAAACAAGAGGTAAACAATAAATTGGAGCATGAGAAATTCCAGATAGATAACAGGGGAAAAAAAAAATCTCCATGAGGATGCACAATTTTTTTACAATGAGAGTGGTGAAGCACTGGAACAGGTTGCTCAGAGAAGTAGCAGATGCCCCATCGCTGGGAACATTTAAGGCCAGGTTGGATGGGGCTCTGAGCAACCTGATCTGGTTGGAGATGTCCCTGCTCCTTGCAGGGGTTTGGACTGGATGACCTTTAAAGGCCCCTTCCAACCCAAACCGTTATGTGTTTCTATGGTTCTATGGTCAGACATTGGAAAAGAGGCCCATACAAGCTGTGGAGACTTTCTCCTTGGAGACATTCAAAACTTGATCTGTCTGAAGAAAGGCCCTGCTTTGAGGACTACACAACCTACAAAAATCTCTTCCAATTTATGTGACTCTATGAATGCACAGGATTTCAGAGGATAGGATCCGAGCAGAGGACAGGGGTTGCAGTAACCCTTCAGGTACCCAACCAGCTACTGAAATACTAGAACTGCTTTGCAAGCGTTGATATTTTGCTCAACAATTTACACCTACATAACAATCAGGGGAGGCTCAGGGTTCGTTGGATTATGACCAGATAGTTCAGCTAATCATAATCATCTCTCCTACTCCCTGTGCACCACTGCTTTCTCTTATCAACCTCTCAGCACTCACCAGCCCCATAGCTGTTCACATTTTCACAGGGCCTGTCTAAAAGGACTTTTCCTTTGACTACAGCCTTTAAATGCTGCTGTAGTATGAATGTCACAATTTGTAATGCTATCCACAATACTAACCACTACTGAGCCTCCTGCTGATTTTTTATTCCTGGCTCTTTTCCTTTTTTCTGCTCTGCTTCTGGCTCTGAACTAATTCCTTCTTTAAAACTCCTTTTGAAAGGTTCGGCTTGAGAACACTATTCATTTAGCTCCTGACAGTAAGTTCATACCTTCAAACCCACTGCTGCAGAGTGCAGAAACTCACTAACTTTCCTTGATGAAATGCCTCAGCTTTTACAATGACTTAAGCAAAAAGCTATCTTGGCTCTTTTTCTCCTCTCTCCCCAGTGATTCAGCCGACAAATATGCAGCTAGATATCTGAAAAGTCATTCTGTAAACAAAATTATTTAAGCAAAATGAAACATATTACTTTGGTTTTGTACAAGTCCTGTGTCAATCTTGTGGGACAGGTTGAATTTAACCCTGGCTTAAGCTTGCGTGAATGGGGGTAATGGTTTTAAAATAGAAGGAAGCAGATTCAGACTAGATATAAGGAAAAAAATTTTTACACTGAGGGTGAACTGGAACAGGTTGCTCAGATAGGTGGTGGATGCCCCATCCCTGGAAACATTCAAGGCCAGGCTGGATGAGGCTCTGAGCAACCTGATCTAGTCAGGGATGTCCCTGCTTCTTGCAGGGGGTTTGGACTAGATGACCTTTGAAGGTCCCCTCCAACCCTATGATTCTAAGACAATCTTATCTGCTGTCATGAACTCTATGGAAGAATGGTACCCCTGAATTTGCAATGTGGGCTGACATGCAGCGTGCATCACCAAGAGAGAAGCTTTCAAAGAAAGATCTACAGGAACTGGAAGGATGCAATCATCTGTGCAACCTATTCAAGGATTAAATTGATTGTCTCAAAATTAATTGGGCTAGAGAAAGGACACAACAGTCTGGCAACTCAACATTGCTTGGAGGGATGCAAATTTCGCAAAAAGGTTAGAGTACGGTGCGAGATAAATTATAACAGTGAGACAATCTATTCCATTGGACTGCAAAATTTAAAGAGCTGAAGGAAGGTCTGAAAACTTAATGCAACGAGTTCTTGGTAGCTCAGAAAGACTGATAATAAGAGAAAGGATCCATCAAAAAAAACCAGATTCTTGTAACCTTCACACTAAAACAAAAAAGTCCTTATTCACAAATATTGCCACCATGGCTCTAAGTCAGAGCTCTTTGTGGAAGGATGGGAAGGATTTTGGAAGCCTTTTTTGACACCTCTTTTCAAGGCACGATTGATTCATGTCTGGTGTTGTACCCAGTATGACTAGACTCTAGGCGAAATGAGGAAAAAAAAATATTATGTGATAACTTGCTTTATGTTTCTCCTTCCCTTATCCCCTTACAAAGCAACATGAAGTAAAAAATAATGAAGCAAAGGTACACCCTGCTGCAGAGTGCTGAACATTCTTGTCCCTTTCCACCAGGAGGATCTCTCCAGCGAATGATTTCCAAATAAAGTTTGGAACCAGCCCCAGCATTTGGCTCACAGACTGCAGTGCCATCTCCTCCAGGAGAAGGAGTTCCTCCTGGTAAAGATGTGACTTAACCTAGTGTGAGAAAGCAGATTGGGAATTATTCAAAGCTTCAGGAAAGGAGAGAGTGACTGTTTCTGGAGACTGCTCCTCTCCTGACAGGTATTATTCTGGGTACCAGAATATTTGCCATGAATCGATGGCCTCTACGCTGGGTGGCTGGAAAAGCTCATACTTCTGCCTGTTCATTAGCAGTGCAGAAGAGAAGGACCCTTTAATCAGTGATTGCAGACTTTTTGCTAGAGGGTGAAACAGTTTATGCTCTTTAAAATTGCTTATTCCTGAAGTATTTCTCATTATAAAAGGCTGCAGAGGAAATTACAATTCTATTTTTTTTTTTCACCATGTGAGCACAAAATGAAATGATTCCCTTAATGCATTAATGTGATACCTGCAAGTAATTGTGAGATAAGATCTTGGACAAAACCAATGCTGCCTAAAAATCTGTGAAACTCTGATGAGGAAATTGAGCAGACTAATAAAAAAAAAAAAAAAAAAGTAATTTGGTTTAGACACTAGAGCTAAGCCAATGTGGATTTCATTCCTTTTTCTTTTTCTTCCTTTCTCCCTCCAGGGAGTAGTTTATTCTTTATAAAATGGGGTTTTGCCAGGACAAGGTGTTATTAAGCAAAAATCCCTCATGCCTGGGTAAGTGTTTTACTCACTAAATTATTACACAAGAAGTTGGTAGTGCAAATACTGCCCATACTTTCCAGAAAGGAAGTGCTGTATTATCCATATTCAAAAGGATGATGGTTGCCTAGACCCAGAGTCGTTACAGGATGCATTCAGTCTCCCTGAGATACAGTGATTCATGCAAGA
The DNA here is from genome assembly GCA_009806455.1 of Tetrax tetrax. Taxonomy (NCBI): domain Eukaryota; kingdom Metazoa; phylum Chordata; class Aves; order Otidiformes; family Otididae; genus Tetrax; species Tetrax tetrax. The sequence goes on from WHYT01013254.1 coordinate 117,605, forward strand.
AACCTAATATTCGGGGTATAAGTGGGATTGCAGGCACATTTTTCTCCTCTGCATTGCACCTCCCTCTGCTCTTTGAATTCATCCCAGGGAGAGACATGCTTAGTGGTGTGGGGACACCTCAGATCAGTCTCTGCAGGTCTGACTCAGACAAGGTGCTCAAGGTCACAGAGTAAGCTCGCAAAAAAAAAGCCCCTCATCTGCGGCAAGCACTTCAGAAATACCACACTGGACTTGTTAAGATACTAAGAAGCAGGAGTCACTTTCAGCCTCTTTCAGACCCACCACTATTTGAAATACAGCTCTTACGTCTCCTTGTCTTCCTCTCTTTACCAGAGCCACACTAAGGATGCTTGCAGTGCTATAACCACAAGGACCCATTTAACCTCTGTGCTAGGAGCCTAGTGCCTGAACTCTTTAATCACCTAAGCTCATTAGTAGCACACTTGCAAGAGAAGTCACCAACTTAGACAGCAATTCCTTGGAGGGCAGGTTGCAAATCTACTTTCCCACCAGGGTAGGGAGCAATTCAGTGTAGTAGGGCATGGGCAAAAACAATCTAACTTCAGGGTTTTATAGGTTGTTTTTGCTCTGAGTCTTGCCTCCTTTTCAGGTAAAAGCAATGCTTCCCATTGGTGCTTGGGCACAGCCTGGCTCTCAGAATGACCAGGATTCACCAGTCCCTGGAGAAGTTAGCAGTGACTACTGGGGGATTACTCTGATTTCTGCCACATTTTAAATTGTTAGGAGATAACTGCAAATAGCAATATGCCTTCTGCTGGCTATACAAATATCAATGACCATTAACACTATTGACTGCCTGAGAAGATGGTTTTAAAAAGTTTGCTAATTGCCCTCTTTTCCTAAAACTCTGATTGCTGCTGATCCCCTCACTTCTGCCACTTTGACAGCAGTCAGCCGCATGTTAACACAGACATGAGCTGCCAAAGACGAGTTGAAGATACCACTTACTTTTTAATAGCACAGTACTTTTCACCCAAATAAACACTTTTCGTTTATATCTTCAACAGTTTCTGCTACCTGTCTGTAGTTTTCATATTTGAAGTCAGGCAATAAATTATAAATGTAACTTCAGATACGAAATGCATTGTTCATCTAACAATATTTGACAGAGGCTCTCCGGGCGTAATTTGATGGCTGCTTCCAGTTAAGCCTGAAGGTTTGTCCACCCTCTGAAAAGCAAAGTGATACAGAAATAACTAACCTAGGAAAGACACAAGCCAGCAAGTCTACAGGCACACAGAGCCATGAAAACCCAGAGGAAAGCAAGGCGCAGATCAGATGAGAGTTAGCCCTGTGCTGTGCTGAAGTTAGCTAACTCTGTGTCTCAGCCACACCATATCAGTTTATCTGTCCTGTGTGAGCTAAACTAGGGTTTTGTTAACCCAGGCTTCCCCACAATACCAGCTTCATGGTCAGCACGGACCAGGTGGGAGAGTCTGCTTGCAGCCTCTGCCTTGCTGCAATACCTTGGAAGTGGACAAGGAGCTTTCCAGCCTACTGCCGTCAGAGGCCCATCTCCCTCCAGCAGATCTATCTCCAGATTTACATAAGAGAATGGGGAACAGAGGCCAACAGCTGGATCTCATAAAAGGATTACAGAAAAGCAGAATGGGAAAAAAGAAACTCCCTCTTCCTCAACATTTGCTACAGACATTGCACTGTTTCTCACCTAAATGTTTCCCAAAGTCTCCTATGAAGTGCCAGCAGTCCTCTGAGCTCAAGGGGAGTCAGTGACACAGAGCTCTGCACTTAATGGAAAAGCCATTTTGACTGAATAAGTGTCTTTCCATTTAAAAAGAAAATCTATTACACAAATTGATTACAGTCTTCATCCTTGGGCGTATCAGTAGAAAGGAGATAAAGGATGTAAGTCATTCATCATTTGTTTACAGAGGCAGCCTCCCCAAAGGTCTAATTGTGCTTTAATGATAACAAATAAATATTCAGTAACGGCTCATTTACACTAGCCTTCACAGAAGCAGCAGTTACTAATAATATAATAATAACGATTTAACAAAACGCCGCACACAACTTTTCCTTCAAAGCACGCCAGAGCCTACTGAAGTCAGGGCAGCGAAGTTTATCGTACCTAAACACAGATTTCCAGCCAGATATGCTCAGTTCCACTTACACTCTATGGAAAGAAACACCCTTCCAGGGTGCAGATGGCTTTCTGGGCTGCAAGCGCGCATTGCCGGCTCATGTTGAGCTTCTCATCAGCCAACACTCCCAAGTCCTTCTCCTCAGGGCTGATCTCCATCCATTCTCTGCCCAGTCTGTATTTGTGCCTAGGATTGCCCCAACCCAGGTGCAGGACCTTGCACTTGGCCTGGTTGAACTTCATGAGGTTTTCATGGGCCCACCTCTCCAGCCTGTCAAGGTCCCTCTGGATGGCATCCCTCCCCTCCACTGTCTCAACCACACCACACAGCTTGGTGTTGTCAGTGAACTTGCTGAGGGTGCACTCTATCCCACTGTCCATGTTGCCAACAAAGATGTTTAACAATACTGACCCCTGAGGGATGCCACTCATCACCAGTCTCCACTTAGACATTGAATCATTGACCACAACTTTTTGAGTGTGGCCATGCAGCCAATTCCTTATCCACCCAGTGGTCCATCCGTCATATTCCTGTCTCTCCAGTTTAGAGACAAGGATGTCTTGCAGGACAGTGTCAAAATGCTTTTCACAAGTCCAGGTAGATGATGTCAGTTGCTTTTCCCTTATCGACCAACACTGTAATGCCATTCTAGAAGGCTACCAAATTGGTCAGGCCCTTAGTCAAGCCATGTTGGCTGTCACCAATCACCTCCTTATTTTCCATGTGCCTTAGCACAGTTTCCAGAAGGATCTGCTCCATAATTTTGTCAGGCAGAGAGGTGAGACTGACTGGCCTGTAGTTCTCCAGATCTTCCTTGTTTCCCTTTTTAAAAATAGCGGTTATGTTTCTACTTTTCCAGTCAGCAGGACCCTCACCAGACTGCCACAACTTCTCAAATATGATAGACAGTGGGTTGGCAACTTCCAGTTCCCTCAGGACCTGTGGATGCATCTCATCAGGTGCCATGGACTTGTGCACCTTCAGGTTCCTTAGATGGTCTCAAACCTGATCTTCTCCATATCCCAGGTAACCAGGTCTCTCATTTCCTTCTGGAGAGGGCCTACACTTCCCCTGGTCTTCTTTTTACCAACACCTTATCTAAACAAGCTTTTCTTTTTTCCCTTGATGTCCCTGGCCAGATTTAATTCTGTCAGGACTTTAGCCTTCCTAACACAATCCCTGGCGGCTCAGACAACTTCTCTGTAACCCTCCCAGGCTACCTGTCCGACTTCCACCTTCTATAGGCGTCCTTTTTTGTTTGAGTTTGTTCAGGAGCTCCTTGTTATCCATGCAGGCTGCCTGGTGGTTTTGCCTGACTTCCTCTTTATTGGGATGCATCGCTCCTGAGCTTGGAGGAGGTGATCCTTGAATATTAGCCAGGAAGGGGGCTCCCCCCAGGGTAGAGGGTACTCTACCAGACAGATCCCCGACGAGGCCAAAATCTGCTCTCTTGAAGTCCAGGGTGGTGAGCTTGCTGTGTGCCTTCTTTGCTGCCTAAGGAGCTCGAACTCTACCTTTTTCAGAGTCCTTCACTGTTTTCTATTCCCCTTTTCTTATTGCTTTTATGTAATTATTTATTGATTATTTATTGATTTTATCAACAATTAATCTTTTTAATAGGCTTCTTAAACTCCTAATTTCCAGAAGCTTTGGAATAGAAAGTCAGATCTACTCTTGCTCTGCAAAACATCCATGAAATGTGTTAATATATGTTATATTTCTAAACAGTACAACAGATAACACATACACTTAGAGCAGAAAATCCTTTACATTCAGACTATTACCCATGTAAAGGTAAAACCTTTCTGGAAACTACACACCCCTAGGGGAAAACAAATTATTGTCCCTTATCACTGCCGACACTTAACTTTTACTTCCTGGCTGATGTTTACACTTCTCTCAATTGTTTTTGTAATACAGCTCAGCTCAGCCATTCAAAGCTCTTAGAAAGCAAGTCCATCTTGTTTAGTTGCTCTTCTGTTGCAGGAACAGAGATTGAACTGAAGAACCAGTTTCAAAAATAGCTTTGCAATCTTCAGAATCTTGCATATCAGCCCTAAACACAACTAATAAAAGTCCATCTGCCATCCTAATTGTTCCTTACCTCTTATCTAATACTTGCAAACCAGCGGGAAGACTTTATAAAACTTGGAAATACGTGTCATTTCCAGGGGGGTTAAAAACAATTACTAGTTTTCTGTATGCAGTACAGAAAGGAGGACAAGATTGTTCCTGGCTAATTAAAGCTAGGGACTTGGACATGGGGACTCTGGGGAGCTCTCCACACCACGCACTGTAGAAGACCCCCAAGCTAATTTCAGAAAAGTGCCCAAACAAGATAGCAAAGATAGTCACTGCTGGTGCCTACTCTGTGTTTTGCATGAAGATGCAGGAGCTCATTCAGTGCCAGCTCAGCTCTCTCTAACCCACAAACTGCACACAGCCCTAAGCTCTGGCCCTCACCCTGATGTGAGAAGAGCAGAGAACCTCATATGTTTCCTGCAGCTGGATGTCTGTCAAATATGGGCTCAAGTATTTCCTAAAATGTTAAAACAATATCTCAAGAGTTCTTTTAGGTCATTACTAAAGAAGATCAAGGGCTTTCTTATCATCTGCGCATTTACGTACTTGGAGCCTGATATAGAAAAGCACTCAAGTGTCTGCATCCAGCACTGAACATCGCAAAAAAAAACCTTTCAGCAATTGCCTTCTCCTGCTGCTGGCTACAGCCTCCTTCAGCTCATTTTCAGTGTGCAGACATGCAAAACCCAAGATAAATACTGAGAACCCTCAGCCCAAGCTCCCACTCAAGCCCAGACAGGCTGTTTAGCCCTCTTACCCAGTAAATCCTCTTCTCATGGGTATTCTCTAAGCACACCTATCCAACCAAGCCAACCTACCCTCACCCAAAACCGTCCAGGAGAATGCCCTTCATTTAATCCAGCTGCCCAGAAACAAGGCAGGGAGCTGGCAAGAGGAAGGCTTGTTTGTAAATCTCCCATCTGATTTTCAAAACTCTTCAGCACCCATGCAGCCCAGGGGAGAACACTTTGAGGTCAGACCCTCAGTGCTTGCTCCTCTTGCCAGTCTGCCTCACCTAAAACACCGTCCTTTGGCCACAGCGCTCAGCCCTGGCAGAACACAGCCTGCAAAACAACAGGTACCAGCACAGCACGCTGTTTGCCATTGGTGTAAGAAACAGTGTGATTTAAGGGGAGGGAAGCAAGAAAAAACACTTCCATGGTGGCCAGCATTTACCTATTGCATTTATTTGCACAATGCTGCCCAAGCTTTACCCGGAATCCTGGCGTTTCTGGACTCTGAGCGTTTGAATAGTAAAACTCAATCTCTGACCCAAAGCATTGTGACACTTCCTTTAAACCATGATGAAATCATAGAATCATAGAATGGTTTGGGTTGGAAGGGACCTTCAAAGGTCATCCAGTCCAACCCCCCTGCAGTAAGCAGGACATCTTCAACTATATCCGGTTGCTCAGAGCTCCGTCCAGCCTGACCTTGAACAACTCCAGGGATGGGGCATTCACCACCTCCCTGGGCAACCTGTGCCAGTGCCTCACCACCCTGTTTGTAATTTTTTTTTTGTTAATGTCTAGTCTAAATCTACCCTCTTTCAGTTTAAAACCATTACCCCTTGTCCTATCACAGCAGGCCCTCCTTAAGAGTTTCTCCCCATCTTTCCTGTAAGCAGATTTTGGGTTGGCTGAAGTCCCCTAGCAGGACGAGAGCCTGTGAGCACAATGCCTCCTGTAGCTGGAGTAAGAAGGTTTTGTCAACAGGCTTGTCTTGATCGAGTGGCCTGTAGTAAATATGAACCACAAGATTCCCTTTGTCGCCTTAGTGTCTAATGCTCACCCATAAGCTTTCAACCTGCTGGTGGCTATTCTCCAGAGACAGTTCTTCACTCTATCCATTTTTTCATGTAGCGGGCAATGCCTCCACACTTCCTTCCTCACCTGTCCCTTCTGAACAGCTGGTAGCCATCAATAGCTGCAATCCAGCCATGGGATTCATTCCTCCAAGTTTCAGTAACGGTAACTAGATCGCAGATTTCTAGCAACATGGTGACTTCCAATGCCTCCTGTTTGTGGCCCACACTGCATGCATTGGTGTAGAGGCATTTCAGCTAGGCTGTCAGCTGTGTCACCTTCTTAGAGGAACACACTTCAATTCCTTTAGGGTATTTTACTGGTGTTTCCCTCTCGGCTCCTATTCCCTCAGGCTCATCTCTATGACTTCAGGTGTGCTGCAGTGTACCCAGCACATCTCAGAGCAATAGGCTGAGGGCACTTGATATTATCCCATCCCTCTAACCTTGGTGTGCGATCCCTCAGCTTGTCACAGGCAAGCCTGGTATTATCCCCCTCTCTCTCTGGGCCTAGTTTAAAGCTTTGTCAATGAGCCCCGCTAGCTCATGTGCAAAGACCTTCTTCCCTCTTTGAGAAAGGTGAGTCCCATCCAACACCAGCAAGCCTGGTGCCGTGTAGGTCATCCCATTTAGAGGGTAGGCACCTAAATTGAAGGATGTAATCTTAAAAATCTATATCAAATTTTAACCAATGCACTTCCATAGAATCTTTGAGCTCACACTGACAGCCTTGAATCCTGCATGAAACATGACAGTATTGCAAAATAACTTTAATTCAAAATACGACCAAGGATCACTGTGGGAAACATGACAAGTAGATTTCAGCCCTCTTTGGTGCCTGAAAAGGCTCAGACTGTCCTGTGCTACCTTCCAGTAGAATTCATAAGCTTCCAGGCAAGTCTGCAGCTGCAGACTTTTCTTCTTATAAAAGTGAATCTCTGCATCCCAGTCCAAATATACTTAGGTGATTCCTGGCATACTACTGTCCAGCCATTTTTTAAAATCTTTCCATGAAGTTTTTGAATGATGTCAATTTACTGGTATCATCATTTCACCATATAACTTGTGCTGTTGTTTCAATCTCCTTACAGTTGGAAATCTTTTCCTAGTATCTCAATTTATCCAATTGCAGATTGAACCAATTCCTTCTCACTCTGTCCCACAGCGGGCAGGGTAAACAGCCAAACACTGCCTTCCTTATAGCAAACTGAATTGTCTGCAGTTGCCATGTCTTTTATTTTCTGAAATAAGCAGGGCAAATTGCTCAGCCTTCATTTCTGCTTTCTGTATCTCTTGTTCTTGGTATCATTTTTCTACTGACTTTTGGTTATGTCTATGTTTCTTTCTGAAAATGCACATTAGTACATCAGTACATTAAAAACATGGTGTCAAATGAGACCACACTGTCAGAGGCCAGACCAGCCTGGCTAAAGATAAGAGTAAGCCAAGACTGACCAGTTGCAGACTGTGTAGATGGTGTCCAGGAGAGCCTGCGACGTCTCTGCAGAACTGCTGCATCTGTGGCTCGCGCTAACTCGTCTCATGCTGCCCTCTTCTTCTGGCTTAGGGCTTCACTACTTTCCCAACTGTTTTCTGTGCATTTTATTTCCTATTTGTCCATGTACTTCCTAGAACATTCTCTTTTAAAATTTAATTTTGTAACTTTCATTTCAGATAATTTTTTTCTAATGAAAAGACCTGTGAATTCTAACCCTGCTCCCAGCAGTGCCTACAGCCATTCCTGGGCAAGTGCCACCTGCAGATTCAAATGATCTCCTTGGGCCATTGAAAAAGGTGATTAAAATTATGGAAATATTTTGGTTTGCTGATGGATTCTTCTTGGTGCAAACAGCTGTATATTTACCCAATGACAACATACATTAGACTATATTGCCCTTTACAATAGGAGAGTGTGAAAATCCATTGTAAATTTAAAACACCTAATAATAACAGCTTCCTTCTTATCACCTAGGCCAATTACACTGAAGGAAAAGAAATTAGCTTGGCTTGACACAAATTGCTATTGACAAAACTGTGCTGGCTCTCTCTTATCTCCCTACTCTCCACAGAGATTTACAAATTTATTGTCTAATCATTTGTGCAGGTGTCTTTCAGGTTTTTAAATTAGGTTGACTGAGCCATTGTTCCCCATATTCTCTTTTTTCTTTCATTATTTAAAGACAAGAGATATGTTTGCCTTTCTCTGGTACTCATCTGTCCTCCATAGCTTCTCAAAGGCAATCAGTAAAGATTCTAAGATTGCTTCAGCAATCCACAAACAATGGATTTTACCAGATTAATTTGTCTAACATATTTTACAGATGAATTTAGTATGTTTAGCTTGCCTCATTACCATTGGTCCTGCTCTTTTGCTAGTTTGGGCTCTGTTCTGAACTTCACTTTGTTGATGCTGTATTAAGAATTTAGTTGCAATTCATTCCTTTCCTGAAAGCTGAAGCAAATGAGGTCTTGAAGATTTCAAAGTCCATTGTATTTTTTCACATTTGTGTCATCTATTTAAAGCCTCTGCCGCTCTTATCCCTGCTTTTGACCCCTCCTGTCAGTCTTGTTTCTAATTTGCCTTATTTTGATTAAGGCTCTTAGGGAAAGTGATGACTGAATCAGAGCAACAGCAGCACCAGATATTTATTATGAGGCGCCATTTGATATCCAATCTCTCATCACCAATCAGGCACTCCATTTGTGTTTGCACCCTCACTGGAGCTAATGACATCTGCCAACACCTCCATCGAGGGCAACATCTAAAGGTTACTCTGTAATTCCTTTATAACAGCTCTTTAAATTTTGGAGAGATGGATGGATGGAGAGCTAGATTAAAAATCTATATTTTGGTCTCTGAATGAGCTCAGTATCCCAAAGGAAAAAACTGCTTAATACTAAAATAATAGTTTCATATACTTTAGCATTTCACAATAAAATATTGTAGTGTCACCTGTGCTAATATATCATTGAGATGTTCAGATGTCCCAAAGGAGAGACATGACATAAAAAGCTGAGACAAATAGTAGAAGTAGTGCGTACTCTTTTCAAGGAAAAAATGAGCGGCTTTCTCTCAAGCAGGGGCAGTGGCTGCTGACGGTGAGAAATCATTGCTCATCAGGAATAAATAATTTAGAAATTTTATATATATATATAGCTTTTGTAAAAATTATTTCCAGAGATTAGAAATGTTGCCAGGACATCAATAGCCTAGAATTAAGATAATATCAGAGAGAAGATAAAAGACGTAGCAGAAGTAGCATTCTGGCACAGTGGTGATTTTGTACACTCTGTATTCAGTCTGGGAGCCACAGTCTGGGTTTTTCTGAAAACTGACCGCAGAAATAAATAAAAGTAATTTTGCTTGCAGCACCTGCTGCTGCACTTTGGAAGGAGAATCTGGATCTTCCAGCAGCAGATGGCTCTTCCACAGCTTCATAGTTTCTTGGTGAACCTTCGACCTGTCTCAATAATCCTGTTAAGTCTGAAGTAGAAAAAATCTGAATAGTGAAGAAGTTTAATCTTTTCTAATAACCCAGTCTTATGATATTTACAATCCTTCTGTTGTTTTTATTTTCAGTAACAAGGTAGTAATCTTTTTCCATCAAACTCTGGTTTTGCTTCCAAGCACTTTATAGGAGTAACATAACCATTGCTCATTTGCTGCAAAGAGCCTGAGTTACAGGTGTGCTGGAGCTACTCTTCTTTCCGACACATGAAATGTATGTTCTTGAGTGCTGATCTGACTGGTGCAGTTCCACAAGCCATTGCTGACTTTTCTAAAAAGTCCCTGCTACACTAGTCCCCTCTTCCAGAGAGGGAACATTGAGCTGGTTTTGAAGACAGTCATCTTCAAGTCAGTGAAAACAGCCTAAGTCAGGCATGTAGGACCTCTTTCCCTTCCGTACTTGCCAAATAGAGAAAACAAGTGGGGAAAGACTTTGGAGGGTATTGTCTTATATTCTAAGACATGGGGGGTAAGATAGGTGAGATGAATTCCTCATCTCCCATGCTTTCATTTTCCCTCACCATTGGCTGTAAAATGGGACCGAGCATCTTGCTCATATTGAACAATTCTTTTTAGACAGCCAAAGTTAGGTGGGGTGAGTGCCAAACCTGCTCTAGCAATCACCAGAATCAACAGCAGTCTTCCCATTGCCTTCTGCTAACAACTGACTGGCCAAACCTAAGGATTTGACAGTTTCTGAAGAACGTTTATGAGCAGTGTTAGGAGCTGTGGCAGTAGTCAGGATAACTCGTGCACCACAGGAGCTGTTCAATATCTCGCAGGAATGGCTCAGTACAGGGGTGAAGCAATAATGGGGGATGGCAACTGCTGCCTTGCTCTTCTGACTTCACTGTTCTCCCACTTTGTTCTCTCAGTACAAAACTCTTGGAATTACAAATTTAAATGTATTTATTTATTCATCTTTACATCAAATCACTAAATGTTGCTTTCCAACTCATCATTGAAGGCCTTCAGTCTAAGGTATATACACGTGATCAAAATTATATCACTCTAGCTGTGATTGTGAGCTGTGTATCCTTTCCAGCTTTCTCTCTTTCCCATCAGCATTGGTTAAAAGGGAAAAGTCACAGGGAGAGTGCTCCCCTCTGAGCTGTTGAAGCACACAAGTTCATTCAGTTAGTCCAGCAAACATACAGCATTTATATAAACTGGCTACCAGATTAGCTCTTCTGTCTGTCAGAGCTGAGGGTCTAGAAATTCCCATAGACATTTCTCAGATTGTACAGTCCAAAGTAGAATTATTCTTAATAATTTTGTGCATATACTCACAGTTATTTGTACTCTTCTTGCACTGAATGGAGAAATAGGCACCTCCACAGGGTTGTCTCACCCATGGGTTCACGATTTGCTTTCTGAGGTGCCTGTGTCGCTCCACTGGCAACAAAAGGAGACTCGTGATTTATTTTTATTTTTAGGGGGTTGCCATTAAATGAGCTGAAAGTAGTCCATAAGCAGCCTCCCTGTTTACCGCTGCTACCACATTGCCAGACTTATGTAGAACGTATCACAACTAACTTGTGAAAATTCCAGACTGCTGCACCTCCTTGTTCCATGGAATATCCCTTCCATCTCCCAGACTGGGCAGAAAGCTGACAAAATATATGCCATGTCAACCGGTCATGGCCAACAATATCACTGCAAAGCAGGAATGATATTTACCTTGGAAAGGGTGTGCACATGGAATCTACTTTTACTGACGACGGACTAAAGGAAAGGGCATTTCTGAGACCCTGCTCAAGTTATGAGAAACTGTAAATGCTTTATATTTATCTTTTCCAATTTTTACAAACCGAACATTTCATTTCACAGGGGAAAAATCAGGATGCGTTGATCGGAGAACTGCTAGCACCAGAGTTTTATTAATAGTAACTACAGTACAAAAGTAGCGGTTTCCAGCTTTTATACAGCATTACATTCGCGTGATGCAGATAAAGATACATTATTCATGAGACAATGGAAAGAAAGATGTAGGAGGATGAATCACTTCGGAAGAATAGGAAAAATGAAAGTGGGGGCAAAGTTTCTTGAGCATGCTGTGTCATCACCAATGAAAATTACTTTAATTTGCTATATCATTGGAATACTATTAACTCCTGTTTGGTTGAACATAATGCATGGTGGAGGAGGGAATATTTCAGTCAAATTGAATGAGAGCCATTTTTTGAGAAAGAATAACTTTCATCAATTATTTTCCGGAAGGGAACTCACTGACATCTTCACATCTAATTCTGATTTGCAGTCAATTAGTGTGCAGTTGCACAACTGGAGCCAACCTCCTTTTGCTGTGGCACTGCACAGCCCAGTTGCCTAAAACTGAAAATAAGTGAACACACAGAGAGTGTAAGTTCCCTGAAGAACAGGATTACAAACTTTCAGTGCAGATATAGTTTACCTGTTAATATTGTAGTTAATGATAGGTATTTTTCTTTTTTCTCCCAAAGTCTTATGGTGATATTATCCAGATTACTCTTGCTTTGGAACAGGAATAAGGAAAGCTCTAGAAAAATCTCTACTTCAGGGATAACAGCCTTTGCTAAATTAGAACTAACTAATCTAGGATTCCTAGATTTATGAGGGGGTTTGGCTGGGCATATTACACAGGATTGACTGTCACACTGGATTTTTATGCAGACTTATAGCGGAAAAACCTGCGTGGGTCATTCAGTCTCACCTTTTATTTTTTTAGCATGACATCCTCCCTTTCTCTCTAGGGACACCATTTATTATATATGCAGAGACTGCAAAACATATTTATTCATGTCAAAGACAGAAAAAAAAAAGATGTTTAATACTATGCCACAGAAGCCAAAGTTAAGGGCTTAGCCCAGACACAAAAAAAATGACACTACTTACAGGCACACTCCAGTTTGCATGTGCTATTTGTTTCCTCTTTGGGCTGCCAGTGTATCCGCCCCTGTCTGGTGTCTAGAGGGCTGTTCCCACCAGAGAGGACAGTGACCTGGGCTTTCTGTGCTCCTTCATATTAACTTCTCCATTATTCTCTACCTAAACTTTTCCTAGCACCTGACCTGAATCAATAAACAAAACCAGGTGACATGTTGCAAAATCTACAATGATCCTATGAAACCTTTCAGGATTTCTTTCTCATTTGCCAGGCATAAAGTAGTCACATGGCATAACTCAGAAAAAGAAAAAATAATCCCCAAATTATTCAGTTTTCTCAATACTATTTGGCTCTGGGCTACGTAACCCATGTCTATGTTGAAATTCAGGTATATAAAACCCACAGGATGTCCTGGGCACGTTTCCCTTTACACCAGGCTGGATCTCCAAGAGCAGACTCCGGGCTGAGCGCTCCCACCATGAGGCCAGGACTTGGTTCCCCTGTCTTGTTTCCCCTCCTGATCCTTGCTGCTCAGCGCAGTATTTCCATGGCAGATCACTTCACCATTTCACTGTGACAGTCTGGAGGACATTCAAACTTCTTCATATCAATATTAAGGGAAAAATATTTTTCACAAACCGTTCACACTGTCCAGTTGACAATTTGTGCCCTTTATTCATGCCCTTCACTTACGTTACAGAGCTCAGTACAGACCAGGCCACTCCAGCTAACTGACCTCCTGCAAGGTGATCAGTTTCTTTCTCAGGTAACTCAACACATCACGTCCATATAGATACAAGACAGATAAACTACTTTGCTTCGGCTGAGCATCGGGCCCACAGAGCCTTTGGCTTGCAGGACATGAGCTGATGCGTGATGCTGTGTGTCAGAAAGAAAGGCCTAGAGCTCAGTTTCAGTGTGGGGAAAGGTGTAGGAAATAGAGGGAAGAGCGGGTCTGATCGGCTGATCTTGCGTGTCCCTGCTGCAATAAATATCACCTTTGAGACAGAGAGAGACCAAGGGAGGCCAGCTAGAAGGGACATAAAGGTACGCAAAATATGAGGAGGGAAGGGAAAGGAAATGATTCATTATTATAGTTAGAAGAAACAGTATTACTTGGCCACAAGCCTCCAGGTAATAAAGAATTACCATTTCTTGGCTAATGAGAAATTACACCTATACAACATCTGAATGAGAATGCAGACCACTTGAAAGTAATTCTTCACAAAAGGATGTCAGAAAAACTTAGGAAATGGACATCACTGGAC
>WHYT01013254.1:131275-153084 GCA_009806455.1 Tetrax tetrax
GGTTCATGCAGTACAACTCTGACTCAAAACACAATCTATACTTTTGTGCCATGTAGGCTGTTGTGGTTTAACCCGAGTCAGCAATCGAGTACCATACAGTCGCTCATTCACTCCCCCCCTCCCTAGGGGATGAGGGAGAGAATTGGGAAGGAAAGAAAACTTGAGAGTTGAGATAAAGACAGTTTACTAGGACAGCAAAGGAAAAAAATAATTTTACATATATATATATATGTGTATATATATATATATAATCACTATTATATATATATAATCACTATATATATATATAATCACTATTTTTATATATATATATAAAATAGTGATTATAATAATAACAATAGGAATAACAAAAAATACAAAACAAATTATGCAGATGCACAATTTCTCACCATCTGATGACCTGATGACCAATACAGCCCATGCTCAGCAGCAATCACAGAATGAAAAAAAAAACCTGAAAACAATTCTGAACATTGAGAGAAAAGCTAGCCAGTTCATTATCCCACCCCAACTTACATACCGAGCACAATGTTTATGGCATGGAATACTCTCTTTGGCCAGCTTGGGTCAACTGTACTGGCTATATTCCTCCCAGCTTCTTGCATCTGCACATTAGCAAAACCTGGGAAGCTGGAAAGTGCCCTTGGTCTGTTTAGCAACAACTCATACCATCACTGTATTATCAACAGTCTTCATGTACCAAATCTCATACTAAATCCATAACAAAGCAGCTACTAAGAAGAAAATTAGCTCCAATTGAGCCAAAACCCAGACACAGGCCATGCAGGAGGCCAAAATACACACTTTAATAGCCCTGATTTTTAGTTTACACTCATTAGGAGAAGAAGTTCATATTATGTCTGGCGCTTTTTCTTCCATTTTAACCAGCCATCATGGGTCTTCTGAATCCTATTCCTCAAATTCTGAAGGGCACTTAGACTTCAAAAGTACACAAAGTCTTCCAAATTTGAATCAAATCCAGACTAAAGGTGTTTCAGTAGATGAAGCCATACTTGTTTTCATACAAGACAGATCTTTAAGGAGCTGCACATTAATCTCAGAACAAAAGTTCTCTTCCCCTCTGATATTTGCATAATTACTTGAAAAGATGGCTGGACAGATGACCTGAGCTCAGGAAAAGGAAACTACAGAGCTTTCCTAGCCCCTTCTGAGGAGGACAGTTGTTTCCAGCCCGTCAAGGAAAGGAGATTATAAGCACAGCTGCAAGCAAAGTCAACTTTTAAATTGCTAAACCACAGAGGTTAAAAAATGTTTCATTTTGTCTCTATATATTATGCCACAAAGTTTACAACTATCAGCTGATACTTCTTGCCACGAAGTCAGTGTGGAAAATACCTTTTTCCCACGTATCATTTGAAAAACAACCCCGATTCTTATAAAACCAGTCAATTAACATGAGACTGCTCCATAACGAGCTAACTCTAAGCCTTCAACACCTGTGAGTCTCTGGCCTTCCCATCAAGGGGAACATTTCAAAGGTGCTCCAGCAGTTTGTACTGCAAACATCACCACTCTTGTAGAAATGCTTTCTGGACATTATATCAAACAGCAGAACAAAGACCATCAACACTCTGTTCTGCCTGTGTGAAACTAATGCCATAAACCAATTATTTTTACTTCACATCTACAGCTCAGAGAATTCTCTGTCAAGTTTCTCCACATTTCTCTTCTGCTATTGTGGTAATAAGATCGAAGGCCCGGTTGAAGGGACACTATCAACACAAGTAGTCCTTTTATTTTCAAAACCAAGTTAAAAACAATGTCATGCCATCTGCATCTGCCCAATGTTCTTTTAGTCATTTTTTGTTCTCTTCAAATATATTTTTCTATTTTATAGCCTATATGTTCCCGCTCTTTCCATTTGAAAGACTACAAACACAAACAGATTCTGCAGTGAGGCCCGAGAACAACAAAAGAACACCGAGTAAACTAACTTCATCCACCTCATCCCACCAGTTATCACAGTTGGTGTTGACCATGTAAACAGGTTCCTCCATGAAGAATAAATATAATGAAGTCTGATATCACACAGATCTGTGTTTAATGATGCTTACAGCCTCTTGTTTCCTTTCCTTCTTTAGCAAAACTCCCCATCCATCTCCTAGAAACTGAAGGGGCGTAAATTGGTGCAAGCTGCGGTTGCCTGCAAGGCCTTGGAGTGCTGCCACTGGACAAGCACCCTCCTCAGGCAAGCGCGATAGTCAGAGCAGATGACAATCAGGCGGGGTTCATTTGAGTGCCTTTGCCAGGGTCACACTTTTATCAAAACTTTAAAGAGTAACTGACAAAATTTTAAAGATGACAGCTGTACCCTCTGCCAGACTGATGAACTGGCCAGAATGTGTCGAGGTCAGTAAAAGGTGATATGATAGGCAAAGATCCACAAACATAACTATGCAATTCATTACCTTGGAGTATCAGGCTGAAAATCTCAAATTTCACAGAAGAAAATGTCACGAGGGAGAAAATGGTTTAATCCATATGCAAGCTACTTTGGAGAGAGAGAACAGAAACTTGAGGTATTTATCAAAGAGGAAATTTAGTGATAATTCAGGTGTGATTGTTTCACACCTCCTTGAGGAATGTACGCAAAGGATTCCCTCCATAATAGACAGATGCAATAACAAGGCACAAAGACCATAGACTGAAGCTAGGACTATAAGGCCCAACGAGGAGGAGTGCCATGCTGGAACTTGTGCTCACCAACAGGGAGGGGCTGGTGGGGGATGTGAAACTGATGGACAGCCTTGGCTGCAGTGACCATGACACGGTGGAGTTCAAGATCCATGGGGCAGCGGGGAAACTACACAGCAAGCTCTCAGCCCTGGACTTCAGGAGGGCAGACTTTCGCCTCTTGAGGGATCTGATGGGCAAAGAGCCATGGGAGGAGGCCCTGGAGGGAAGAGGGGCCCAGGAAAGTTGGTCCACATTCAAGGAGCACCTCCTCCAAGCTCAGCAGAGGTGCATCCCGATGAAGAAGAAGTCGGGCAAAAAGGCCAGGAGGCCAGCGTGGATGAACAGGGAGATCCTGGACCTACTGAAAGGCCTGGACCTTCATCCAGACCATCCAGAGCTTCTCACTGACTTGTCAGCCTGAAAATATTTTAGCTGTCACAGCTGGGGATCAATATTAGACTTGACACTACTCAATATTTTCATCAATGAAAATATGAAATATTGTAAATATAAATGTAAATATAAAACCACTGCAGATAAGTTTCATAGACCTGATGATGGAAAAAAAAGGCTGAGTGGAAAATAGTAACAGAGAGAGGGCATCATTCTGAGCAAGCTGGTGCTGGGGAAGTGATTTCCTTCAAATAAGTGCAAATTCATATGCCTGGGAAAAAGAAATGCAATAGTGACGCACTGAGGGGAAATAATAAAATCTGTAAGGGTTACAGTGACAGGCACACACTACACTTCTGTGGGGAAAGACTACAAAAAGAAAAGATCACAAAAGGTTATTCTTGAGTGAGAGACTTAAGAGTTCAATCTGTTTTCAAAGATAATCAGTAAATTATCTCATTCAAATGTTGGAACACCTTTATGGGAGAAAACACAGTGTTCTAAGTCCTGAATGGGAATTTATTCTGGTGGTGAATAAATTCTTAATTTCTTTTTTTTTTTTATTTTTAAAAAGGATGCCAGAAAGCATAAAGGAGACAAACATAAATTAGAAACTACAAACAAAATTCTAGCAGTGAGGGAGACTAAACTCTTGAGCAAAATACCAGAGGAAGTGTTGGATTTTCATCCTCTTGATGTTCTCACATAATGACCTGAAGCCTTTTTGTCTAAGGGCTAAGGTTAGTGGATGTCAGGTAACAGTTTGTAAGGCACTGGGCTCAAGTTTGGGGATCTCCTGATCCCTTTTTCATCTTTAAGCTCTATGAATATGTGAATATCATTGCCTTTATACTTTCACAGCTGCTCCTTTACTTGTTTTGGTCTCTAGCCAAATTGAGAAGGAATCCAACACTTTTTCCTAGCCTTACTAGAAGCAGTCCATGTTTTATTAATACATATCCATTTCTGCTCCAACAGTTGAATTACCCAGTAATGAGCAAAAAAAAAGAGGTTCACTCTCTTACTCATACTCCTGGGCTAGATACCTTTTAATAAGTTTTGGAAATGCCAGTTAAACTCTGCAAAGTATGAAATGAAACCAGCAAAATTAGAAGTGTATTTTCTGTGTATTTACACAGCATTTTGCAAAATACATTCTGCATTTTTTTTTTCTTGTATTGCCTGGGAGGCTTTTCAGCAGCATGCAATTATCTTGAACTGCATTATTTCTTGTAGATATTTATTTTGTCTCTGTGTGCATTATAAGTCAAATAAAAACTGATTTAATAGAAAAGGTTTTTTTTTAAAAAAAAAACCTCAGATTTGGGAGCTGTATGTGATACAGTTATTACAACAAAGTTGGACTGCATTTGTCTTTCTTGGGCTCCAGTTAAAGACACCATTTAAAAGGCAGATGATAACAGCAGTATTCAGTGAGGCTGCAGGAGATTCTTCAGAAGACAGGCGGCAAAAGAAGGTTCAGCTCAGAAGAAAAATTTATTCCCAACAAACAATTCAACCGGCCTTAACCAGGATCTGCTGACAGAAAAAGGCCTGGATAAGAGCTTCCAAACTTCCAACTTCCAGATATTTATGAGTAAACTAGACAAAGCAGGGCTTTCAAGCAACAGTTAACTGCTGGCAGGGATGAGCTAGATGCCTTATGTATCTTCTGCTTCTGCTTTCAAACTACATTTGGATACACAACAATAAGCTCATCAAACTAGTCCTGAGCATGCAGCTTCCATTCTAACCCTGAGCAATCCCTCCAAGTCAAGAGCTAATGGAGCTGCTGCTGCAGGAGCCGGCAGGAAAACAGCACAATGTTCCTGGAAAAGCACATGGTGGGATGTATGACAGAGGAGCACATAAACAGCCCATTTGGTGAAAATGAGGAAAGAGAAGATCAGAGTAAACTCCGCATCTCAGGTGCAGAGCTGTGCAGACCTTCTTGGAGAAACGTGACTGTGTAGGGTCATAGGCCCATCTCCAGTATTCTCCACAGCTGGGGCAGGGAAAAACTGAAAAGGTATTCAAGTTTCTCCAAAGTGACAGGCAACATCCAGAAAAATGCCCAAGCTAAACAGAAAAGCTGTCTCCACGGTGAAGTAAAGGTGAGGTTTTGCCAAAATAAAAGTCACTGAGATGCTGCACCCCAAAACAGCTTGTGTTCTTACTATGTAAATATTGAGCCCTAAAAATAAGATTTAATCCATATTTAGGCTTTGCATCAGATCTGAAACAGGAGGAAATTCTACCTACATGGGGAAAACAGAACTCCAGGCCTCTGGAGAGCACATAGCACAGATGGAGGACAGCATACTAGTCACACCATCAGGCATCTGTACCCAAGCCTAATATTTACCTGCATGATCCGTGCCCAGTGACTCTACTTCTTGGGTACTTTGTTTCTTCCTGCACCATTTCTTTGTTTTCTGGACAGGAATCACTCCTCACCAGGAACTTAATGCAAAAGGGGTCTCAGTGTGTGATGGGAGCCACCTATCTGCTGAGGAATTTGGAGCAGTCTGTCTAGAGACTAAGAGGAGAATACTGCAGTTCTGAAGCAGCCTTACCCTGAACAGCTGTGGTAAAACACAAAGGTATTTGCCTCTTGCCAGGAGCAGTCTCATGGAAAGTCAGCCTTTGAGAATGCAGGGAGTGCATTTACACAGCTATTACTCATAGATAACTGCAAAATAAATGAAAATTAAACTTAGTTCTAGGTAATAAATTTACCTTTCTCAAAAGTAATAACTTAGGAGTCCATAAATATTTATGAGAAAGGAGGAAGAAAAATAGAAAAAAAAGTCAGGTAAAACTCATAATTTGTTCCTTTGAATTATTGGATAATATATAACTCACTGACTGTGAAATTTAGCCTTTTCTATCTTTAGATATTACCTTTCCGTTCCAGAGTCTTCTCTCCACGTGTCCTCAGAACAGAAAGCCCAAGAAAGGAGAAATTACAAAGTCAAAAATTTTTCAGTCATCCACCATTTGGCCAGTACTTCAGGATCTAGTGCCCTGCAATATGCTACAGGAGAACTTTTTTGATTTAAAATGTTTTGAAGCACACATGATCTAAAGAAAGTATCTACTTATTCATGTACAGGTAGATAGAAAGAAGTAGATACCTTCTTCCTTTTTCTCCATTCACTGCAACAAAACAAGGATAAAAGTTCTGAGACCCTTAGCTGTGCTTATAAAAAGCAATAGAGCCAGTGGAAAGGGATGTTTGAGACAAACAAACATCGGGTGATGGTTCCTCAAGATGATCTGGCAGAAACGTTAGTTTCCTAACGCATGCATCTGCACCCGCCATCAGCAGGAAAGAAAGAAGAGGGGATGGGCCAAGATTGCAGGTGTTTCTCCGATGTATGCTAAGGGTTGTGCTTAGAGCCCCTTGTGTGGCATTGCACTGTTTTTGCGGTACAAGTCTAAGCGTTCTTCAAAACTATTGCTAAACCAAGAGCTCCTCACATGGCTGCAGAGAGCAGTGATTATTCATAAATTAAGCAAATGAAGAACAAAACTACACTTACAGATGAGATATTCAAAGCAGCATAGAGGTTTTGGATGCATACTATCCTTTGCTAATTAGAAACCCTTCATATTGCTAATGACAATATTGACCCCGTATCACTAACGGAGTTCAGGAAAAATGTAAGAAAGTCTTACCTAAAGTTTCTATGTTGTTCTAAATTTATGTTAAAAAAATATGTGAAGATACAAATAAATGCTAGGGAGGTATTTTGTAACACACAGCAATGACATTTGTTCATTACGGGGATGAGGCAAACAGAAAGTGATGCTGCCTGCCGAAGTTTGATGGAGGTAATCGAACATAGGATGGCAATACCCACATAACTGCTCACGTGCCAAGTTACAGGGGAGAATCTGTTGTATGGGGAAGGGAAAAGCTAGTAAATACCTGTAGCTTGTGGCAAACATTGCCTGAAGTGAGCCACTCGTACCCACATTTATGTATACAGAGCACTGATCACTTGCCATAGTCACCTGATGGACTGTCCCCTCCTAATTACCACGGTGTTAGTATGAGCCAAGATTTTCAACAGTAACTAGCAGGATCTCACTTGCGTGCCTGACTTGAGATATTGCACAAAAAAAGAGCCTGTATTTCAGACAGTTCTTAGTAATTGCCCTCTAGGTTTGATCTGTTCATAGGAATACATTGTATTATTGCTCTTGAAGTGTCTTCCTTCAGTAGCAAAGAAGGGAAATAAAAAGAAAGGTATCAGTTATTCTCACCTGCTTAATTGCTACGGTGAGCCAAATCCTTGCTGAAGCTGATACAAATCTGAATTATTTCCTCAAAGCATGGCACATTGGAGATGTATGTTGCAGAGGTGCTTTCAAGACAATTCACAGTGAACTAAAGCCGCTTTGGTTCAGAGGAGGTACACTCTTCAGGGAAACGCACTTATTTGCTATGTTTGCCCATAAGCCCAGCACCTTGTCTTCAGAGCTACTAAGAGTTTTACTTTACTTTGTGCTTGATTTCAGAATACCGTGATGGCTTTATATCTCTCAATCTTTTGATTCATATATGTTTATTGAACATTACTACTTCTGTTGCCTTACCATCTCAACAACTAACTCCATGGAGAGTGAGATGTAACTTATATAGTCCCAACCAGAAAAAAAAAGAAACAATTTCTCTTTATAAATACAGAGACATGTGGCAGTAAAGGCTGAAATATGGTGGTCAACAACCACTGCAAAACCAGAAGCTACACAGTTTGAAGGAAAAGTCTCTAGGCAAGCGAGAGTCCTGTTTGCTAACATAGGGCCCTTCGCCTCACTGCAGGACAAAATTCTTCACACATTTCTTCAATGATCTAATTCCCAAAAGAAATAAACTGGGAAAACACTGTTATATCAACACTTTTTGTGGTGGCTTTGCAATGTCTATAGGGGATCATTTCTCTTTGAGATAAACAACATAACTGTGGTAGAAAAACTGTGATGCCAGCCTGGCCTCCAGCAGTCCCAAGATTCATAGCCCTGCTCTACACTAAAAATTAAGAGCATTATAACTCAGGACACCGAGAAGGGTCAGTCATCCTGCTATACTTTAATTAAGAAATGTAGCACTACAATTTAGCAAAGGAAAAAAAGTTCCGTACTTTGAATAAAATATCTCCAATGTGGAGGCCCAGGGCCATCATCAAAATGCATGACAAGCTTCTTACAAATGGTAGCGTTGCCTCCAGAACAAGGAAATGCCAACAGTGACAAGACAAAATCATAGAAGCTGTAAATAGCAACTGGCACTACATGTGATAGTGCAAGGTGAGGTGTGCTACAGAAATTAAATGTAACGTGGCAGAAATGCATTTGTAAAGAGGAAAGATAATCAGATGAGCTGGTTGAAACTGATGGAAACAGAAGCCGTGTGCTGAACAGAGAGGGAGGGAAAGCTCAGGAAGAAGAAGAGCTTGACTGCCTGATCCAGATTTCTGTGAACAAAGCAAGCTCCAGGAAACCTATGTAGTCTGAGGCTGCAAAAAAAAAAAACAGGTGGGAAAGATGGGAAGTCCAGAAGCAGCTTGTAAAGGCCTTAGGGGTGAGCTGGGACCCCTGCTTGTTGCTGTGGGATTTTCTCAACAGCAGATCAGGCCTTGTGAGGTACAATCTCCATGGGTTGTCCCCGTGCACTTGGACTACATCCAGAAAAGCTTTCCAGCTTCTAGCCTGGATCTTCATCTCAGCTTTTTCAGCTGCATTTCAGCTGAGACACAGCCCACGCTGCTCCTGCTCTCCTCCTACCTCCCCAGCCCAAACGGTGGGTTTTCCAGAACAGAGCTATGGCTAACTCTGGTCTTTGACCGGGGTGACTGGAGAATCAGACCTCAGGACACCTATTTGAGATACAGCCCGAGTGCCCCAGTGAACAACCTTTGGGGCTTGCCTGAGGAAGAACAATGACGCAAGCCTGTCCTTGAGTTGTCTGTGCTGAGGGCACAGGAGCACTGGTATTTTAAGGATGTTTTATCAAGGGTGTCCCTGAGAGGTTTCTTTCATGGAGTCTGCGTCTGAAGAACTCCAGGCTTTCCAAGCCAAACTTTCCATTAGTGTCTCAGGTTATTTCAGGACATGCCACAAGATCATCTTTTCTGTACAGTGCCTTGAGTAACTTTGTAGGACTTGGCAGGACATTTAGTGCCTGTGTTGTAGGCAAAAATAGCTTACATTGTGAATGCTAAAAGGCAGCAGACAATTTGCTGTATATATGTGTGTTAGGGGGTAAATGTCCAAAACTGAGCTACTGAACTCTGAAGAAGGCGGCTGCTACTTGCTTGCTGCAACTGGTATGGGCTGGCTGTAAATTTTGGTAACACATGGACTAAACAAGAGTGGCAAATCCTGACTTCTCCAATTAATAAAGAAACCTGAGACAGAATCACCAGTAAGGAGGCTGATCATGCATTGTGCTTCTGTACATAGACTATTCAGATGAGGAAAACTAGGGACCAGTGGTGGAAAAGAAGGCTTCCCAAAAAGAAGAGGTCTTGGAAAGAAGAGGACCAGGGAAGTTCTGAATGCGCCATCACTGGAAGTGTTCAAGGTCAAGTTGGATGGGGCTTTGAGCAACCTGATCTAGTGAAAGATGTCTCTGATGACCTAGATGATCTTTAAAAGACCCTTCCAACCCAAACCAGTCTACGGTTCAATGATTCTGTGAAGTAGGTGGTGAAGCTCCTGGCAGGAGGAAGGATCCTGGAAGTAGGGAAGATCCTGGAGATAGGGGAGATCCATGGAGACAAATGCTGGTGGATGCCCAGGGACCTCAGTCAGTAATGCCCCAGACTGGTAACTGCGAGCACCAACCAACATGAATTTGTGCCCGGCCTCCCTGCTGGGAGGGGAACTCATGACTGTGTGAACACAGCGCTGGGGGGGGAGCAAGAGAATGAATGCATGAGATAACTGAGTGGGGTAAAAGCTTCATCTCATTGGCAAATAAAACGCCGTATCCAGAGCCACTACAGGTTGTCACTTAAAACCACTGTGCTTGTGGGTAGCAGGCATATGGTCCCATGGTTGGTTGAGTCTATCAAGCCAATGGGGACCTCACCAGGGACCTACTGTGTCTGTAACCATTGTGCCTGTGTTCAGAAAGCACACAAGTCCACTGGCTGGCTGGGGGCTGTTGTGCCACTGTCGCACGTGATCTTTGCGACACCATTGTGTATTGGAAATAAACAGATTTTAAACACTCTCAAAATTTAGGAACTAAAAACTCAAGTTAAAAGGACTTGGGCTCTCAGGAGTGCTGCTGAAAGCCAACTTGTAAAATTTCACGTCCCTAATAGCTATATCCAGGAGGGAATGTGGCCATACGTCTGCTTTTGCTCAGCCTTCAGGGAGATACGGATTCAAATTCTTCCTGACTCTCCGGAGACCGAAATCCACCTTTCCAGTCTAACAGCTACAGTCTCTCTGCTGGTGTTAGAGGACCCCCAGAACATTCCGGGTTTCTTATTTATAAAATAGGGGTTTTGGTGGATCACTCTCAAGGACATTCATATACTACTACTGTCTAAATTGTTTTTATACAGGCAACTCTGTAACGCGTTGGGTGTTTCTGGATGCCTCACTGAGCACACCTTCAAAGGGCTCTGTATTAAAATGAGGAACATAAATACTTTTGCAAAATTAGATCTCCAAATTGGGTTCTGATAATTGGTGAGAACACGAAAGATTATGTTACCACTTTTGTTTCCAAAGAGTAATTTCAAAGTTAGATAGAAAGAATAGAACTTTAGTATCAATTTCTTCCACATCTAATTATCTAACACCCATACTTCAAGTTAAGGCCAAGTCCATACCAAGTATGTAAGGGCTTGTCCAATTTTTAGTCTGTCTTTTCCTTTGCAGTTTTCCAACAGGGAATTGGAATTTCAGTGGGAACTCCTGGTTGCCCTTGTGCACTTAGAAATTATCTCATTTACTAAAGCACCTCTAAAAACATGCAGAAGCCTAACTTTAACTGTGCCTTCATGAAAACCCTTGGAATGGGAGTGGGATTTTTTCAGGAGTGCCTACGTGACTTTGAAATGAGATTTATTATTCAATGAAAAGTCAGCTCTTGAGCTTGCCATTCCTTGGATGACTTCAAAGGTAAATTCTGCATGAAGACAGTGATGTAGTGGTGATGACAAGGCAGGATAACAGTGAGTTAGCATGGTAATATTATTGTAGTCTTTATTGATACAGAAGATTTAAGTCACAGAACATTAGGTAAACTCACCCTCTTATTTGCCCAAAATTTGAGGATGAACAGTTACAGACAAGAAAATGACTTATAGTGCAGCTAATGATTAAAATACATTAAAATTGTTAACAATATTACATTGTAAAATATAAGTGCATGTACAGTATATAAATACAATAGCTTTCTCCTCCTTGTCAGGAACAGAAGCCAATCACATACATTTTTTCAATTTAATTTAGTTTGTGCTAAAGTACATTTCCATCTTAAATATATATTAATGTAAACTGTAGCTATTAAATCTCCCAATTTCACTCCCCACACCTTAACTTGCAATTTATATTACAGTACTTTAAAAGCTGAATGAACACTCATTATTCAGAAGAGGTTTCCAACAGAACTTTCTATTGTTTAAATCTTTGGCACTGTTTCACAGGAACACTGTTGTTATTGACACTTTGTAGTTTTTTTGCTAAATGACATTTCAGTCTTATCCAAACCAAGATACTCTGACTCCTGACTCTTTCTATTTGAAAGAGCAGGCCACACAAATGTAACTGTATGAGTGTTAAAATAACAAAAATCCTACACTGTAGGAGAAAATTGACATTGTGCAAAATACATTAATAAACATTTTAAAGATTTGAAAGATACAATATTGTTAGACATGGCAACACTGCATAAACACACTACTTCAAACCTGGTCAGCCAGTAGCAGCACATCAGCCTGAAAATCGGCTCCCCAGTCAGACACGGCAGTGAGATGTGTAAGGGTTTGTACTTGGGCCAGGTTATCCAACGTTTGATGGCTTAGGTTACTGAAACCTACCAAGTTTCTAGACAAGTTGCTTGACTTTCAAAAAGATATGCTGCGTTCACCAGGGTACCAAGGCCACCTGTTTAGGTTCTAGGGACCCAGCTCAGCAAGTCTTCATGGACAGTACCATGTCAGTATTTACTTGCACTGGCCAAAATCACACCAAACTCTGACCTGGTCAAGTCCTTCTGCACCCTGGCAGAAGCACCTTCTTAGAGCTGCTCACAGTTAATGCAGAACAGATGATACGAATGGACTAGACAGTCCTTTATTCTCCAAATATACATAGGCAGAAAAATGCAAAACTAACAAGAAAACTTTCATTTAAATTATATCAGTCCTACTAAAAATGTTCCATGTAGAAGTATTTAATGTCATGTAAAATACGCTGCACAGAAATATATTCTATCAGTGTGTAGTGTATGGTTTAGGTAGACAACAGATTCATTATGAAACTGATGGAAACACTTAGATTCAATGTCTTTTAAAACAGCTTAAAGACTAAAAAACCATTCAGATGAAAAGCTGGTTACCTTTTGCCTCTCTGCTGAGTACCTGTGTTTGCTCCTCTGCTGCGCTTTCATACGCCAGGTTAATTCTACAGTATCATATCTGCAGACTCATCCCTTTAAAGTGCCTGCCCAGTATTTAACTTCGTCCACGCTGAAATGAAAATAAGAGCGCTGCTCAGAACAAAAACATGCAGTTTGAACTACACGCTGTAATGAATCCCTATCAGAAATTCCCGCATCGACATGGAGATGAAAGTGCCCAAATAGAGTCATCATATGGTAGATGACGGGAAATCTTCTGAAGAGAAAATACAAATGTAGATATATCTAGCACTACATTATTTTAGGACAGTAATGCCAAATGGTAGATTACCAAATGGTAGATTTCTGAGGAATATACTGAAGGCAAGCAAAATATTACATATATTTCTATCTGAATTTGTATGAATACAGTAGAGAGGTTTTGGCATACCATACTTACTGGGAGCATGTCAGAATTAAAAATATCCCTTAGAAAAAGGAACAACTTCATAACAGGAATGAGTATGATAAATAAAGTTCTATTATTGTACAAAATATAGAGTGTTTTTAGAAAACAAGATCAAAAATATAGCTTTCGCATCTGGAGTGAAAGTCACCTATGAAGTGTGAACCAGAAAGTCAAATACAAACCCTGAAAATCAGGATTCTGGCTGGGGACTCAGCACACAGGCTTGCTGAAGAAAACTGATTTCTACCCAATTACTAACTTATCAACTTGTTCTTTTTTTCTTCCAAAATGGACAAAAGAAGCAAAAACTAATAAAGGGCATGTTAGATCCTACTTAAGGCAGAACGTAAGATTGCAAAAATAATTATTATATGTTCCAATAGAAGTATAGATAGGCAGTTGTCAGACTTCTACCAATAGGTTAAAAAAATACAGCTTTTCATATATTTGTATAGATGAAATCAAAGATAAAGAAATGGTGTAAAAAATGGTCAGGACAGCAGTTACTAATATATACAAAAATAAACAACATCTCATTTGTGGCGTTGAATGGTTTTGCATCATTAAAGAAAGTAATATTGCTCTGATAAACATCCCGTAACTTTTCATTTAAAATCCAAAAGGAATATATAATTACTTTCTAAAAAAATATCATATTTCCACATGTACACTCTAAGTCTCATACGAGCTATACCTCTGCACCAAGTACCAGCAGTGGCAAGCAAGCCCTGAGACAGCCCAGACCTTCAGACAGCCTGCAGGCAGGTGATGCGCTGTGGGGACAAAGGGCTTCAAAGCAGACACCCCCAGTGCCCCCCAGCTCACAGCGCTGAGGAATCACAACTTCTTTCATAAATAATCCACAGCTTATACCTGTGAAGCACAAGCTCCACTCTAGAAAACAGTGTCTCATCCTTTCCTTTCTGATATAGAAATTAACATTCCGAATCTTTAAGCTCTGGACAGTCAGATTTCTGAGGCTCTACTGAGCATCACAGTTGCCATTTCCTTGGAGCAGGGGTCTGGCCATGCTGAACAGGTCATGGTACAGGAACATACAGTAACAGACTATGTAAAATGGCAAGAACACTCCTAACTAGCTACCTTTTGGTCTAACAAAAGATCCAGCCTTTACCTCTAAACCTTACCTTACAGTATTTCCATTCTTCAGCTTAAATGTTAAGATGGTTGGCATGAAAAAAATGCCTTTATGTTTACTGCCATGTAACCCACCACCAGCAGTGAGTGGCCTGCTACACTAACCAGGGAGGGCCTGGTCCTTCCAGTTGCTTGGAAAACTCCCCTTGGAGCCAATGTGAAAAGACTGAACAAGAGTCGCAGTCATTCCGCACAGTCCACTCTCATCCCACACATACCAAGCCCCAGGTACCAGAGCCAAGCAACTGCAACGACCCAAAAGCTTTTCCACAGCAAACATTCAAGTCCTCAGAATGGAAATGAAATGGAAATGAAAAACACAGCTGCTATTTTCTAAACCTATAGTGTCTCTGGTTCACTGGGGTGCAATTCACCCCATCAGAAACAGCCAAGAGAAGGTCTATCTTATCACCGAGCTCCCACTCCAGTCCTTAGAACAGAGCTGGAGTGAAAACAGTAGTGTCTAGACTTGGTGCCTAGATATGACAAATGGATTGACTTCCTCCTTTTCTGAGGAGAAAGGCATCTTAACTTCCTTATAAAAATTCTTCTTTTTTTTCTTGCAAATAACTTAAAATCATATTTTCCTCCTAGATTCAGGTATATATTTTAAATCACAGAATCACAGAATACTTAGAGTTGGAAGGGACCTTTAAAGGCCATCTACTCCAACCCCCCTGCAAGGAGCAGGGACATTTCCAACCAGAGCAGGTTGCTCAGAGCCCTGTCCAATCTGGCCTTGAATGTTTCCAGGGATGGGGCACCCACCACCTTGCTGGGCAACCTGTTCTAGTGTTTCACCACCCTCATTGTAAAAACTTTTTCCTCACATAAATTAAGTTTTTCACTAGATGAACAGAGGTTGAGAGTAAAGTGTTAATGCAGGTAGCAAATGGGAAGGAATGAAAGAAAGAACAAACAAAACAGTGAGAAAGGGCTGCATGCTATTTTTCAAAAATTCATTTGGAAATTGAATTTGTCACACACACAAGTCTGTCGTCCATCTAGGATTTCCTGTTAAGGAACAAAATAGTTCACAGTGCCTAGTTATTACTTTAAACCAAGCACCAAGTTTGTAGCATTTAAATCCGCAGAGATGCTCGCCGTTGCATTAGCTAGACCTATGGATGTAGGATAAATGATTTCTTTGACTGTCACATACGTCCCTGTTAAAAATCCAACAACTCCAATGACAGCTATAAAAATGTCTTTAAATATTGTCCATAAACTTAAGTTTTCCTTGTAGAAAGTGAGGATTTCAACCAGAGGTGGCAGAATCAGTGCCAGAGTGCTGCTGCTGACGGCTCCAACAAAAGAAATCACCAGGTCTAGGCGAGGGATCAAAACTGCTACAGCACCTAAAACACAAGAAGAGTAACAGTGGCTTCAGATTCAACATCCTCATGAAAAACAAACCTGTGACAAACACATAACCTAGCGGTTCATGCTTTTTAAAAAGTTCTATCATTTACTGTTTTTCCAGCTACAAGTGGAATATATAGATTAATGCATGTATTTGTGAGTAAGATACACCTTCATGCTCATGTGAAATACTCAGTTTCAAATCTGAATTTCTGCATGAGCTGGCAGAGCTTCAAGTTAAAGTTTTCTTGTACTTACAGGGTAAATAAATTCGACCTGCAAATCATAGAGGAATGAGAAGTGTGAAATTGTATGGAGACGTTTTACTTTTTTGGTTGTTGTTGGGTTTTTAAGATGAAAGAACAAAGTTCAGGAAAAGCAGAGGAAGGGGCTCTTGCATGCTGTCCAGGAGACAGTGTGCAAAAATATAGCACTATTAATTACTATATTTTACTAATTATCTAAAAGTGACATTAAATTATTCAAAATTAACCAAACCTGCTGGCCACTTGGCAGTCTCAGAATCATTTAAGTCACTTTTACCTACAAACATGCCTAAAAAAAATTTTGGTCTATACAATTGCATTTAATTTGTAAAATGAATTATCTAGGATGAAGTTGAATGAAACGAGAAAGGAATTGTGCCAAAGTTAATAAAAGTCACAAAATACCCACCTCTATAGTTTTTACGGTCATAGTTCCCCTCAAGCCAGAAAAGTAGGCACCATGAGTGCTCAAACACCACGGGATGAGCGCTCAGACCAGACTGACCAGCAAGCAACACACAGTTCATAAGCAACTGACAAGTGCAGAGGAAGTATATTTGCAATGACTGCTAAAACTCTCAGCTAATGAATATGTTCAATGCGTTCTTCTGAAGCAAAAGAGAGGGCTGCACCTTTATTATCTTCCCAATTTAATAGATGTGGTGGATGTATTCATTAAACAAAGATTTTCAACTTCTGTAATGGACCTCTTTCACTTCTACATGTGTCCAGCATTTAGAAGGTACTCCTTAATCAAGGTTCCTAGATCTGTTTGAAAAATTCTGCTTTATTACAAATAATGAGAATATTTTTCATACTTTTTAACTAAAAAAATAAACTACAGTTTATAATTGCTTCAGGTTACAGAAAAGCAAAATGCTGTGTGTTGGTTTGGATCACATCAAAAAGCTGCCTGGCTCACACGAATTTGTATGAATCTGGATATTGCTGTGGGACGAGGTTTGGAAACGTGTTTCAAGATTTTATTTACTGTCTTATTTATCCTTTAACAACTCAAGAGAAATAAAACTCATGTTTATTGTCTACCAAAGAATGTCCTCAAGAGTGCAGAAAGGGGCCTGGTTTCCAGGAGAAGTAACCAAAGGGCATTCCTACAGGCAGAGAGCCTGATTGTCCCAGCCACACATAGGTTTTAGAGTACAGAGTCAAGAAGACATTTTGAATCTTTATCAACTGTCATGAAACCTTCTGGTTTGGAAGCTCTGTGAATCCCAGCTGAAGAAATAAGTCCTACAGTATCAATATGAGACGTGTTTATTGGCCAACAGGCAAATTGTCTTCAGGCTCAAATAAAAGAGCAAGAGCCATAGAAACAAAGCATCCCAGAGAGATAACGAGAGATTGCAACATATTAATTCTACCTTAAACTCTACAGTCTAATCTCAGAAACCAGTAATGGATTCTCCAGGCTGTCTCAGTCATTCATTTGTGTCAGCTGGGACTCTCTGGGGGGAGGAATACGAGAGCAGAATATTTCTGTTTTCTTAAGCGACATATCATATGCTTAATGTTACTCTGTTCATATTATAACGCTGCTTCTTTTACAACTGTCTCTCCTTGCTACAGAATCAGCACATCCCTAGCCAGACTTGCTGTCTGAGGTGATTTCAGCGAGATCACTGGGGAAAAAAAAAAAAAAGAGCTTTGCCATCTTTTTACTACTCCCCAACCTAAGTGCATTCAAACTGCAGATGAAGTCAAATACGTGATTGCCATACTCCAATACTTGCTCTAGCAATCAGATATTGAGCTGCTTTATTGCTGTCAAGAAGTAACGTACACGCAATGCTACATCCTTGAGCAAGATGGGCATTGCTGTAATTAGGATCTATGGATCTAAGTAAAGACTGAATTATAATTTTGGTCCTATCTATACATAGATCAAAAGCAAAACGCATCATTACTTCATCAGGAGATTCTTAATGATACAGCTCACTTAAAAAGCCTTTTT
Organism: Tetrax tetrax; assembly: GCA_009806455.1. Classification (NCBI taxonomy): domain Eukaryota; kingdom Metazoa; phylum Chordata; class Aves; order Otidiformes; family Otididae; genus Tetrax; species Tetrax tetrax. The sequence continues at coordinate 149,182 of WHYT01013254.1, forward strand.
TACATGTTTCTAGTAGGACTTTATTTATTTATAAGCATCTTATAGGAAGCCAGAAAGCAATTTTAAAATTTAAAAGGCTAGTAATACTGATAATTTCTACTAAGTTTTCGTTTAGCCCAATAATAAAGCTATTTAGTACTTCTTTACTAAAATAATTTTTTAAAATTACTTTCCAGGTAGTACCAGATTTTAGATTTTACCTAATAGTCAAACATAATTCTGACAAAAACCAAGTCAGCAGTATTTATACATGTGCATCTGAAGAAAAGAACACATACCTTACCAGATTGGTAGTATGGCCCAAGTAAATTGTCCCAACAGCAGATTTTATAAATATACATGGTCAAAAAATACTGAGGGCTTCTCAAGCATGAGAAATGTTGGATATTACTAGGAAGGGGTAGTCTCAAGTGATATACAGTCAGTTTTCTTCAAAGGTGGGGACAGTGCTAGATAGTGGGGAGAGGTTTGTCCTGCAGGAAGTCAGCACACCCCACCCTTACTCTCCCTTTGTACCACTTTTCCAGTGTTAAATCAGAAGACTGGAGGGTTGATTTATCAAAGATGGGCGTTCGACATACATATGACTTTCCAGAAGCACAAAACAAAATTGCATTTTTCAACAGACAGATGCCTATGATACCACAAAGAAAGAGTCCCTTCCAGGAAGAAAAAAATGCCTACAATTAAACATTTGCCAAAGAATTCTGCCTGTAGACAAAATGGCACACCAAAATATCAGTCTGAATCCTCCTTCCTATTCTAATATTGTGAGCTGTGCTCTCTGACTGTGCTCTCTGACCATTCTTCCTTACAGCAACAGTGCTCATCCAGTCAAACTGACATCCTCTTCTTCCCTTCCCCCTACTGCACTGTTTCCTGGCTCCCCTTCCCTAATACAGCCCCTTCGTATTTTCTTCCAAATCACTCTGCAACACTCTCCTCCCGCTTTGCCCAAGTTTTTTCCTTTACCCTCTAAGAGAATAGAAGATCACTTCTCTTCCACGGACTGCCCCAGAAAACTTAGCAGGTTTGGCTGCGAGGAGCTGCACACGCAGGCTGACAAGTAGAAAGTTAGGATATCTACATCTTCTCAAGTGGTCATTTGACCTGGGAATCTGTGTTGTGTTTTCTGTGCAAAGGTATTTCCCTGCTCTGTACGAGTCATATCTTCCACTTTGGCTTGCAGGCAGGCAAAACAGCACGTGCTACCCCTCAGACGTCAGCTGGACAATGCAGACTCATTTAGAGAACCACAATAAATCATTTCTCTCTCTTTTACAGAACAGTAAGGTACTATGTCACAATTAAAACAAACCATATTTTAAAAATAAATGACAAAATCTAACATATTTTAGTATTTTAATAAAAAGTGGTTCATTTAAAGAAATATCAAAAAACAATGCCTTCACTGAGAGCTCCACAGTGGAAACTAAACTGTGTTTTCATACGTATTAGAAAGGAATGCGAGACAAAGTAGAAACTTTTTACCAATCTGAAGATAAACTAATGCACTTAAGAGCATTTGTGAATAATCTACAGAGATGTACACACAGGTGGAAAGAAAACTGCATATCGATGGATGCAGTTTATAAAAAGAATCTTAGATAAAGATCCTGATATTACAGGAATAAGAATTAGAATTTTTTTTTTCTGCCTAAAAATGCTAATTAACACAGGGTATGAGGTGGTGTTTGTTTTAGCTGTTCTTTGAGACATCAAAAGACTATAAGCTACATAAAGAATATAGTTTATTTTAAAACTATCTAGATTCAGTCTTCACCCAAAAATCATTTTCTTAACCCAATTTCTTAAAAAGCGTGCTTTTCAATACCAGCTCAATCTCAAAACCAAAACCAAACAGAAAAAGGAACAAAGCAGAAGATAAATTGCAGTTACAGTACAAAATGACAAATTCTACTTTTACACTGGAGAGAAAAAGAGATAGAGCTTGCATGCAGGACAAGCACACACCTCATGATTTGGCTTTAGTCCCTTTGGAATGGAAAACTCTTCCATCATTATCTTCCTGCAGCACAGAGTATCCAGAGGCAGAAAGTACTTCACATCACTTGCCCTCTCACAACAACTCACTGTTTACCATGGCTTTGTCCTGTGTCAGTAGGAAAGACTAGACTCAGGCAGAAGATGGTTTAAATAACTTTCTCCTTCGCAACGAGAGGCAACCGGGGACACTGCCCCGACACACAGCACAACCCGTTCAGTGAACGCGCAAATCCACCCCTTCCCCAGAGCCCTCCCCAGCAGTACCTCAAAGATGTGCAGGTAAACTCACTTTTTACAGCACTTTGCATCAGAGATGTCAATGCTGTTTACAAAATAGTACAATATAAAAACTTTTACTCGTGTAAGATTAAAAGGTTTTATATTTATATTCTTTTTATTCCGTATGCAGAAAGAAGCATAAAGAACGACGTCAGACCAAACGGTGACTTAACGGTGGCATCGAGTCCACAGTTTTCTTACCAATTACCTAACATATCTACACTCAAGCTAGGACTGGCACATACCACTGGTAGAAGAGCCCCCTTCCAGGACAGCGTTCCCTCCGTGCTCCACTAATAAAATCTCTCCTTGCTAGTTGTCTGTGCTTTATACAACCCCAAAATTCAGGCAGTGTAATTTGTTCAGACTTCAGTTTCCAGGATCTGCCCCCATTTTGAGGAGATTTCAGCCTCACAACAATCTCACGCAGGCGGCGGCTGCACGAGCAGATATAGATTCCCGGGGACAGGGACGGAGTAGCAGTGATGTGGCTATAAGGCCATTCTTCCACTCAGGGACTCACTCACTCCTAGTCAAACACGGTGGTTAACAATCTGCTTGGCCTCCTCACCCTGCTCTGTCTGCCGCCCATCAGATCTTCAGAATTAGTACTTTCTTACTCAGCGTCCCTCTCGGATAGCAACACGTAAAGCAAACCAGGCAGTGAGAGGCTAAAGAAGCTCCTCATGCCTAAGGTTGCACAGAGCTGCAGCATCAAGTGATCTTCATAAAGCCACCAAGCATGGGTGCTTGGTGCAGCAGATGCTGGATTATGTGCAAATGTATTTCACCATTTAATTAATTAACTAGAATCCATGAGCTCACACATGACATCTGGTCAGACTGGTCCATTTGAAACATCATGTTTGTTCATTTGTCTCCGCAGTAAATTTATTTCAGCTTTGCTCCTGACAGATTACCATAAAAATCTGTTTAGATATACTTCCATTAAATAATTTAAATAAGTGCTATATACAGCTATGTTCAACTAATGAGTGTAAAGCATGCAGCAAAATTGATTAATATTGAGCTCTAATGGATGATCCTATACCATTTCAGCCCTGATACTGTTCCCACTGCCAACTACTCTACTTCAGATATGATCATAGAATCATATAATCATAGAATGGTTAGAGTGGGAAGGGACCTTCAAAGGTCATCTAGTCCAACCCCCCTGCAAGGAGCAGGGACATCCCTGACTAGATCAGGTTGCTCAGAGCCCCATCCAGCCTGGCCTTGAACGTTTCCAGGGATGGGGCATCCACCACCTCTCCGGGCAATCTGTTCCAATGCTCTACAACTCTCATTGTGAAAATTTTTTTCTAATATCTAATCTAAACCTCCCTCCTTCTAATTTAAACCCATTAACCCTTGTCCTATCACAACAGGCCCTACTGAACAGCCTTTCCCCATCCTTCCTGTAGGCCCCCTTGAGGTACTGGAAGGCCACTTTCAGGTCTCCTCGGAGCCTCCTCTTCTCCAGGCTGAACAGCCCCAACTCTCTCAGCCTGTCCTCATAGGAGAGGTGCTCCAGCCCTCTGATCATCTTCGTGGCCCTCCTCTGGACCCTCTCCAACTGGTCCATGTCCTTCTTATGTTGGGGACTCCAGACCTGGA
>WHYT01013255.1:12446-55982 GCA_009806455.1 Tetrax tetrax
GGAAAAAAAAAAAAAAAAAAAAAAAAAAAAAGATGTGAAGCAGCTGAGCAGAGGCAGAGAGGGGGAGGCGTGGGCCTCATGGGCCTTGCAGGCCGCACCCTCTGGCCTCTCACTGGGCAGTCGACTGGGCCCAGCTCGGCCCGGCCTGGCTGCAAGAAGTGGAGAGGAGATGAGATGGATGATGTGAAGAGATCCTGAGAGGCGTCTGCCAGCCTGTTGTGAAGAATTTTTCTTGTGAAAGAAACAGCTGCAGACGCCAAGGTCAGTGAAGAAGGAGGGGGAGGAGTAATGCGGCTCCTGGCCAAGATTCCCCTGCAGCCTGTGGTGATGACCATGGTGGAGCAGGTTGTCCCCCTGTAGCCCATGGAGGTCCACGGAGGAGCAGAGATCCAGAAGGCAGCTGTGGCCTGTGGAGGGCCTGCGCTGGGGCAGCCTGTTCCTGAGGGACTGCACCCCATGGAAGAGATGACCTGCACCTGAGCAGTTTCACAAAGGACTGTGGCGTATGGGTGGGACCCCACACTGGAGCAGGGGAGGAATGTGAGTTCTTCCCCCAACGACGAAGCAGCGGTGTGAAACGTGTGATGAATTGAGCATAACCCCCATTCCTTCTTCCCCCCTGTGCCGCTCAGAAGGGGAAGGTAGTAGAGATAATGTTAAGCCCAGGAAGAGGGAGGGGTGAGAGAACGTTATCTTGTTTTCTGTCTCATTATCCTGCTGTTTTTGTAATAAATGAATAGTTTTCCCCAAGTTGAGTCTGTTTTGCCCATAACGGTAACTTTAAGGATTTTCTCCCTGTCCTTATCTCAAACTTCGAGCAGTTTTTCTCCGAGGGTGGGGGGAGAGAGAGAGAGACTGCTTAGTGTTGTCCTGATCGGAGCTAAACTGTGGCACTAAGGCAAAAGAAAAGAGGGACAGGCTGATCTATTATTCTTTATTTTGTTGCTTAGCCTGATAGATTGTTTTAGTGTTTCAGTTAGTTAGTTGCAGCTAATAATGGAAAAGAAAGTCTATTAAAAACACAGAAAACCTACAGTGCTTTGTTTTGTGGCAGACTATCAACTAGTAGTTGACAATAGCTAAGATGACAGCTGCCAGTTCATTTTATAGCTCTTGCTTTACCATTACAGCTACCTGGAAATGTTCTAGCTGTCGTTCCTTTGCTAATAGGCATAATTAAAAGTTGGTCTTCTCAAGCAGTTTGTTATGGCATTGCAGTCTGTTTTTACTATTTTTCTACTAGAAAAGGAGGCTTCTTGCCGAGTCACTTTTTTTTTTCATCTATACCTACAACTTCTCCACCCCTGCTCCTTCTTTTGTATCTGAACTTTTCTGTAATAATGTTGAAAAGATATTTAGTATCTACTGTTTTGGATTGTCTTGGGGTTCTGTGGAGTGGGCTTATAAGAGGTGCAGCCACTGTTCTTTCTGTATTGTTTTCCCTCTGCCCCTTTCCTTCCTCCCCAAAAAATGCTGTTAAGCACAGTTGTTAATATGATCCAAAGCTTAGTTTCTAAAGTCAAACAACAGAAAGTTTCTCTGAGTTTGTGAACCTGGCTCAATTACAGTGCTAAATAATTTTGCTAATATTAATATTAATGTTGAGAGTATTCTTTGAATGCTCAGGATTCACTCTGTTAGGAAGGAGAAATAATCCCACGTGACTAGCTGGGATTAGTCACAGCAATTACAAACAGTGCTAGGGATTAGCAAAGGTGAAGTATTTGAAAGCGTTTAGTCGGTTCCTGTATACATATTGAAGCCTTGCATAAAATTATTCTTAATGACAAACATATCTAGAAAATGGTGATATGTATGTTCATAATTTTCCAGAAAGCAACACAAAGATCACACACACACAAAAAAGCAAATAGTTTAACTAAAATCAAAAGGGTAAAAGCAAAGACAGATGACTAGAATTAGAATCTTGCTGAGATTAAATATTGCTTCTGGTTCTGCACATCTTTTGCATGAGCTTTGGTTATTCAGTTTAGTAATTAATGTACAGTCTTATGTACACCTACAGTATGAAGCAGGATTATTTGCTGTCTGTAGTATTTAATGTTTTCATGAAATGTGAACAGTGATATTTATGAAATTCACAGAAATATTAATCCAGATAGAGGAAATTCACTTACAGTCTTTCAAAAATTAAACTACTTTTAGGTTGCAATTATGACAATAATAGCTTTACTGTAAGATATTTTGAATAATTCATAAGCATAAGAATATCGTTCTGACATTTACCTAATCTAGCCTAAAAGATTAGTATCTAATAGGAAACTCAATAATTTGCATTACCTGTTTGTAACAGTGCAGACTTGAAGACCCTACCCAGGGACACAGGACTCCCCTCTTGAGTCATTCTGATATCAGGTGCTTGAACTCTGCATGCAGATGCAAGGTTATTATCACTGAGTCATAGAAGGAGGTGCTGTTGCTGACCTCAGTGAGGCTATAAAAAGGAACTAGAGGTTGTTGTGGTAGAAAAAGGCTTTTGAGGTAACGATTATGTAAGTGCAGCTGTGAGGTGATCCAAGTTTGGGGTAGAAACTTCTAGTTTCCATTTAACACTTGCAATCCCTGCCCAAAGTTTTAACTGTGACCTTGAGGTAATGTGGTATAAATCTGCTAGCTTGTATCTACGATAGCCTGGGAAAAAAACTTTTCTTCATATCAACTCCCAGCCTGGAGTTGGGCATCTGTGAATAATCTGAGGTTTTCTTCCTTCTACTGCCCAGAAGCTCCAAGGAAAAAGGTAAGTGTGAAACATAGTGGATGTGTATGCGTTTTGTTTGATGCATTCACTCATTTTGGTGTTTCTGTAATTATGGAAGACGGGGAGCTTTATGGAATGTGAACAGAGTATTTTTGGTTTTGTTAGTAACTTATAAGATTGAAATATCTTGAAATTTGTCTTTTGAATAAAGTTGCACAGTTAATAAGTTGGATAGCAGTGTCATAGATAATAACAGAGTAATTTTTTTCCCCACTTTGTTTCTCTGGAGCTGTGCAGGATACCTTTCTTACTATCTCTATGTCTTTACCACAGCAATCTTCCTGGCAGATCACATAGTGTATCCTTGTCTGTATATCTTAAGTGCTGTATAATTTATTTTCATTTATATGTCTTCCTCTATTGTTAATTAAACTAAAAATAACACCTCAGGTTCACAGCAGCTTTGCTGTTTTAATACCCAACTTTTCTTCTACTCTATCCCTAATCAGAACAACTGAATGCCCTAAGGAAAAATAAACCATCTCAGCCTTTGTAGGACTGATTTTTGTTTGGAAATGTTCAGAGTACAATATACCGCCTGTTCTATTATAGTAATCCATGCAGAAGGAGGCAGATCTTGGCTCCAGGGAAGGCCGACCTATTTAATAGAAAGATTGGCTAGCCCAAGGAAGCCATTTTTTTAAGCAGATTGAGGTCGCTCTGGTCTGCAGGGATATGTGTGTTAGAACTAATAAGTTGTCACCATACTCATGACGCTTTCCTCCTGATTGTTTTGTTTTAATTCCAGCAAAAGCCATGGGAAGTCCCACAACAGTGTCTGTGGCTGACCTGCTGGGTTTATGGCCCCAGGTAGCCAAACACTTCAAGCTACTCATTTTAAAACATGTCACTGACGGTTTGGATGCAAGGAGAAAACTTAAAAGTTGTGAAGCTTGAGAGATGAAAGGAGAGTGGTGAAGATGAAACACTAGTTAGAATTATTTTTTTTTTCTCTGCTCAGAGTAACTGTCTAGCTGCAATGTAGCCAAATCTATGCAATGAAAATAATTTGTCTCTACAGCAGACAGCTGCTGTCTTCATGCTCCTATGGTGGTACCATTTGTGTTACATATGCCCACTCATGGAATTCTTGGGCTCTGTTAAATTTGCCTCTGATATCACTGAATATGCAGTTCTTCCATGCTACCAGATCTAGCCTCTATTTTGTTTCCTGCTGTTTAAATTGGCAGGAACTTTAGGGATTCTAAACAAAGCCAGGAATGTGGCCACCTAGTAGTAAAACAAACAATGACTGGTAAAACTTATCCCATCAGGCAACCTCTTGAATTTATGTAGATTATTTCTGCTTCCTAGTTGAGAGATACAGCATTACTGAGTCCTAAATTATTTCATTACTTTTCTTCACTCTCTGTTCAATCTTTAAAAAATTAATTACCAATTCCTCATTCTGTCAATTAGTGAAAACCTACATAAATTATATGAAAGAGCTACTCGAGTCATGATTATTTTTTCTAAGAGTTCTATTATTATGTAAAACTACTCTAATGAAATTGCTATGTTTAAGTCAGTGATATGGCGCTTTTTTTTTCCATGAAGTACATTAAATAAAATAATTAAAAAGGACTCGTGTTTAAAAGTACAAAAAGGCCTGTTCTCTTTCTTTACTGAGTGCCATGCAATGATATTGGTCATATGACAGTGTTATGTGAACTGCAGAAAACATGTAGAATACTTTGGTGCTGTACCTAAACAGGACTATCATGTGAAAAGATTATTTTTGTTTTGCTTTAATGTTAAAACGGAGTTCATATTTGAATAAAATGAGCATGTGAGGGATTGTGCCATTTCTAATCAAGCAAACCTTTAATTATACGTGGCCATATGGAACACTGACTAATAAAATAGGGAATCTGCCTATTTATTTTAGTATGGGATTCCTCTCCCCCGCCAGGGCTCATCCGAACTGCATGAGTTCTGCTGTTCTAGCAGAAGATGGATGGATATTCTCTAGGACAGTGCTTAACAGCAGGTGCTGGGATTTTGACTCAATGTTAGTTCAACCATGTGACTTCACCGTGGATTAGATATAGCACGATACTGATAATGGTGAAAATAAAGTTGTTAAGAAAAGGCAGTGCTTAACTGCACATCAACAATCCATCAAAGAATTTCAGCTTGTCAGTTTTCTTGTCTATTGTAACCATTTACAGTCTATTATCACATAACATCTGTTTAAAAGTTGTATCCCTGTATGGTGAAGAAAAAGGATGCTGTGCATATGATTTCACCTAGGAGTCTAACAGTCTTCTGACTCAAAGATCATAGAAAAAGCAGTATTAGATGTCACACTAGTAAAACGTGGTATGTCATCTTTAGTTTTACTGTTCCCATAGAATTGTTTTAATAAAATTGTAACTTTGATGTGTTTAATTCAAATAAAATAGATGTGAGAATTCTATGTGTTGTATCTCTGGGGATTATTCTAAGACTCTGGGTTGAGTCTTAGACAACTCAACCTAACTGTACCTTACTCACCATTAGTACAGCTGTGTCCTATTAGAAGTTTCAGGGGTTTTGCTCTTGTTAACTATCCTTTTTAATGTTACTGAAGAACCACAGTAACCACACGTCTTACTTACCATGGCTGCCTCAGCTTAGTCTCTCTCTAATCCTTCTTAAGGGAACCAGTATTATTTCAGTTTATATTCAATGAAGTTTAAAAGCCACCTTGGTCTTTGTAGGTTCTCCATCATTCTAGTACTGATATCCAGAATGTCTCTTTTGTAATACATATGACATTATACCAATGATCTGATATTAAGAGTTTTGTTCAAAGTTTGTGCATAAGCTTTGTATTTTAAGTTTTAAAGCTCTTCAATTTTTCTATTATTTTGAATTTTATTTGTGAAATCAATTGTGTAGTTTCAGAAGAGGCAAAATTCAAATGCAAATTATGATGTCTGTTTGCCTGAATGAGTATTCTAGAGAGGAGGGGAAAAGAGTAGGCCAAGTTAAATACATGCCTGGTGGCTTATAGATTCACTTGCTTTTCTTTTAAAGTAGACAAGTAGCTAATGCACATTTATTACTGCCATAGAAATTAAATCCCTTTTGTCTGATCCTGTAAGTCTTTCTAGTGTTTTGGAATGGATCTATAACTGATGATAGCTTTCAGGGCTCCGCTTAAATTAGTAGAAGCATGACTGTTTTTGTCAGATATGGACTTGTACTGTATATAAAATTCGAACTGTATATGTACATCTTCAACTTGACTGGATGCTTCGTCCTAGACCATGGCACCTTCTCAATCAGTCAGTCATTACCATTTATGTAACACCACTCCTGCAGACATCTTGAAGTGTTTTATAAATGAAGGCAGATTAAAGCAAAGCTAACACAACCAACCTTGTTAAATTTGAGTTGTGCCAGAGAGGCCCGAATCTAGTCCTGGGAGGAGTAGAATGGAACTGTGAAAGTATTAGTCTTTTTGCTCTTACTTCATTTATGCCTTTTTGAAGAATGAAACAGCACAAGTAAGTGAAGGTCCTTCTTATAAGGAAAAGGGAAAGTTAGTTTTTGTAGGGATAGCGTGTTTCCAAGCAACTTGATGTCGCTTGGACTACATGGGATTCAGAATTTACTTCTTTTTAAAGTCAAAAGGAGTCTATAATAATGGTCTTTTTGGCACTTGTATGTGACATCAGAGTATATAGTTGACAAGTTGTAGTAGTTCACCCCCGATTTGAACCAGACTACGCAGTCTCTCTCTCACTCTCCCCACCCTTCAAGAAAATAGGGAGAGATAATAAAAAGGAAAAAGGCTAGAGGTCTGAGATAAGGACAGGGAGAAAATCCTTAAAGCTTCTGTTAGGTGCAAAACAGACTCGACTTGTTACTAAAAATAGCAGGATAAGAAAGAGAACAAGATAATTTCCCCCACCCCTCCCTCTCCCCGGGCTTAACATTATCTCTACTACCTTCCCCTCCTTAGCGGCACAGGAGGGAAGAGGTAATGGGGATGATGCTCAATTCATCACACATTTCACACCGCTGCTTCGTCGTTGGGGGAAGAACTCCTCACATTCCTCCCCTGCTCCAGTGTGGGGTCCCACCCATACGCCACAGTCCTTTGTGAAACTGCTCAGGTGCAGGTCATCTCTTCCATGGGGTGCAGTCTCTCCAGAACAGCTGCCCCAGTGGGCCCTCCATGGGCCACAGCCGCATTCAGGCCTCCACCTGCCCTGGTGTGGGGTCCTCCACGGGCTGCAGGTGGATCTCTGCTCCTCCGTGGACCTCCATGGGCTGCAGGGGGACAACCTGCTCCACCATGATCATCACCACAGGCTGCAGGGAATCTTGGCCAGGAGCCGCATTACTCCTCCCCCTCCTTCTTCACTGACCTTGGCGTCTGCAGCAGTTCCTCTCACAAGAAAAATTCTTCACAACAGGCTGGCAGATGCCTCTCAGGATCTCTTCACATCATCCATCTCATCTCCTCTCCATTTCTTGCAGCCAGGCTGGGCTGAGTTGGGCCCAGTCGGCCACCCGGCGGGAGGCCAGAGGGTGAGGCCTGCAAGGCCCCGGAGGCCTGCGCCTCCCCCTCTGCGTCTCTGCCCCTGCTCAGCTTCTTCACATCTTCTCTTTTTTTTTTTCTGTTTTCCCCTTCTTAAATATGTTATCACAGAGGCATTATCATGGGACATTCTGCTACCAATTGGCTTGGCCTTGGTACGCCCTAGGCCCGGCTGAGTCCACTGAACAAAGGAGAGCAACTTCTAGCAGTTTCCTACAGAAGCTGCCACCGTAAGCCCCCCCTCACTAAACAAAACCACAACACAAGCATACAATTGTACTAGTTTCTAGCAATTTATCTTGGATCTGACTATATAGTCTTTGCATGAAAACAATATGGCTACGGTGACGTAAATTCAGACTGCATGAAATAAAACTGAGAAATAAAGCTCACTATAACAATATGAAGATGTTCTTACATGGTCATAAATTAACAACCGTGTGAAGTAAAGGCAACCAACTGTTTATATTTTGGCTCTTCAGCTTTAGGTAAATGATATATAAAATATTAGTCTTCTGTATTATTGCCGAAAATAACTTCTTCATGTGCTCCCCTTTATGTGTAAATATCATTATTTGTGAATGCTACTACATTAACCAAAGTAGCTTCTGCTAATCAACTACATTGAACATGCTTAAGTTACAAGGCTAAGTAAAGTTACTATGAACTTTGTCAAAGGATTTTTATATCAGGAAAAGACTGTGACATTGAAGTATGGCTCTGTCCCATGTTCCCCTTTCCACTTAAATAAGCCTAAACTTCCTTTTCTCCATCCTTCTGGATCAACCTAACTGCATGAAAGCATGTGTAGAAAGGAGTTGAATTTTTATACTGTTGAATAGTGAGTCTAGGAGTATTGCTAAATTGTCTTTGTCTCATGGTTTAGGCCAGCATAATTCATACCCTGTGGAAAGCTGGATGACTATCAGTTGCTACCTTATGTTGCAGGTACATATTGGAGGTTTCAAATCAGGTGTCAGTGAAAACATTGCTATAACACTTTGTTTTTCTTATTCCTTATGAGGTGTGAGAGATGTAAAATTCATAGTTAATTTTATACTCCTGCTAGCTTAGTGCTGCCTACATACCCTTCTTTAGAAGGTCTAATCAGTTCATAAGTGGTGTTGTTTAGCCCTAGTCACCACACAGTTTCTCACTTCTCCTACCCAGCGAGATAGAAGAGAGAACTGGGAAGAAAGGAAAACTCAGGGGTTGAAAGGAAGACAGTTTGCTAGAATAGCAAAGGAAAATGACAATAATAACAAAATATAGGAATACTAAAATGTATGATCATGGAAATGAAACCGAGCATCAAGTAAAGGAGTGAGAGAAAGAGAGCCCCCCAACCAACTCTTCTTATGCCATAAGCATGACGTTTATGGCATGGGATACTCTCTTTGGCCAGTTTGGGTCAGTTATTCTGGCTGTATCCCTCCCAGCTTCCTGCATCTGCACATTAGTGAGAGCTGGAAAGCTGGACCGTGTCCTTGGTCTCATTAACAACAACTCATAACATCAGTGTGTTTATCAACATTCTTCACACATGAAATCCAAATATATACATTGGCTACTGACCATCCCTGCCAAAACCAGGACAACCAGTTATTTAGTCTTTACATAATTGTGAAATCTTAAGGATTTTTCCACTTCTAATAAATAAAACATAGGTATACCGAAAGTGTCTTAAACAACTATTCCCTTATAAATTTTAAATGCTAAATTATTTTCTGGACTTCTGAATCTTTTTGTATTAAGAAAAATAAGTCTTTTTTAACTGTTTTTGCTGCAGCTTATCTACAGGAATAACTTTGTCATATTTGGGTATCATACATTAAGAAAATTCTCTTTCTTACTTCCATGCACACTTACTCTAAATTAGAAAGCAAGATTTGATTTGTCTTTTAGTAATAATAGATTATTTTATTCAAGGAGTAGAGGACATTAGTCCAGAGTTCTAACTCTGTCTTAATCTGTTACAAGGTAAAAATCATAGATGCATCAGTTTCAAAATGCAGAATTTTCTAGAACTGTATTTTGTAGAGTGTGATATGGGTTGAAAATGTAGCTTTAAATTATGTGCAAGATGTATGTGCGTGTTCAGGTATGGGCTCTGCTGTTCACTTTCTGTCCTACTTCCAGCATTCATATCCTTCCTGTCACTAAACTTTTCTGCCATATGTCTCCTCATTTGTAGTCCCTGACTTGTCTTTTTCAATACATATACTAGGTGTCCACAGAGGAAAGGAGACTACTCTGGGCTCCTGCTAACAGAAGGGAGAAAGGGACTGGCTAAAATCTTGTGATTATGATAACAACTGAGATACTTGTTCATGCATTGTGTAGGGTTTGACAGTGCTAAAATATGTTGGACAACTGTGAGTACAGAGGACAGTGGTTAAAACATGAATTTGGTGCTTATGAGCTCTGTAAGGATCCTTCAAGGGGCTTTAACAGGCTTAAACAAACAAGTCCCAATAAGCACGATGTCAAAGAAGGCATTGTTAAAGTAGAATTTAGTGTTTTTCATTAGTCTTTTATGGTATTCTTGGAAAAATATATACTGGTGCCATCATCCCATGGAGAGTTTAAAGAATAAAGTCAACCATAATTCCAGAAGCAGCATGTCCGGGATGATGTCAGAAATGTAAACAGATCCTTGACCTTATTTATTTTTGCTTCCTCAATAACTACAAGTAAAAAATAATACACAAGGTGGTACTTGTCATAGTCATCAGCAATGCAAGGGGAATAAAAGGTGTCTATGGGAGAGTGGGACTATCACAATCAGGTCAGAATAAAGGGATACACAAATAAGGGTTTAAAGTCAAAGCTGAAATAATTCCAAACTTGATAAAATTGACAAATGTGAGATACTTGTCTTTAAGGTAATCTTTGAAAATATATTCGCTATTTCTGTCTTTGTGGTTACTGCAAGGATTTTCTTCCCAGGTGGCTGAACTGAGTATGTCACAAACCATTTTCTCAAGCCTGTGCAGGTGGCCAGTATGAGAATCAGCCTTCCAAGTCAATGTTTAGTAAAGATGTTGTATTGTGACAACCCCTGTATTTTTTGGAGGGAACTTGATATACTGTTTCTAAATTGCTGCTATGTTTTCTCTAAGTTATTTTAAGAATGAGTCAAGATTCTATGTTTCAGTAAACTTTTAATAAAAGCAATGTGGTAATATGTTTTCCTCAGGAACTAATCAGAGAAAGGAGACAAAATAAAATAAGAACATCTCTATTACAGTTTAAAAAGTCAATAAAATCAGTGCGAGGCAGACTACATAATTTTTGAAGTAATATATTTAAAATGTGGGCAATGGAGAACATTTTGGAAGTCCAAATGTTTAAACGACACAAACTGTAAACAGTTAACCAGAATAACCATATGTATGTACAAATTTGGTAGAATAACGTCACCTCTGTGGAAGCAACAGCCGTGGGAAAAAAAAAAAAAAAAAAAAAAAAAAAGCACGTGAAATTTCCCACATCTTGGATATGTCTGCTCTAATTCTCAAAAACAAGATTAAAAGTGAGTAGTTGTGTTACCCAGTGCTATAGTTGAACATTGGATGAAAGAAAACGGGGGAGGAACCCTCTGTGCTTACAAAAAAGAAATGAATTGATGAATGCTGATTAATTGATTAACAAAAACATGAGACAAAGTCATGAACACACTGTATTGCATTAATGAAATTTTCTTACAAGTCAGTTTGGTTCTACCTTTTTGTGTCAAGTTTGATGTATAATGAAAGTTTAATATCTAATGAAAGCCATGTAATTAAGAATGGGGCTAAGCTGAGGCAAATAATCACTTATATATTGAGCCTAGTGATACTAGATAACAATGGTTGGCTCATGACTGTATAACAATTCCCCTTGATTGGGACTCTCAGTATTGCTTCTCCTATTTAGCAGCCTCTGCTACTTTGTTACATGTAAGGAGGCTGGAAAGTAAACCAGCTTCTCTTGTTTCAGCCTTACCTGCTTGTGACATTATTAGCTTTTTCTTTCATGATATCTGCTGTGCTGGCAAAGCTGGGAATTGAGTTACTGCCTTTAGTACTGGGGAGGTGATGGAGAAGTTTTCCCTAATTACAGCAGAATGCCGCTGTGGCAGAGCTTATTCTCGATTCCATGTCATGGCTGGCGTGGGCATATTTCGGTTCTTCAGGAAGAGGCAAAATAATGTCCTAGAGATAATGAGGTTCTAAATTGGGGTACGTTGTAGTTTAGCCCTGCTTGGGACCAAGCTATACAGTTTCTTGCTCATTGCCCCAACCCTGTAAGGGAATAGGGGAGAGATAATATGACAAAAATACTTGAGGTTTGAAACAAGGAAAGGGAGAGATCATGTTACCATTATGGGCAAAACAGACTTAGGGAAAACTTTTTTTTTCCCCCTAGATTTCAAGATACTATGACTTCCCTTTTAGTATCTCAGGATATTCTTGTTTGATTACTCCCTTCTTGTTGAACCCATCTATTTTACTGTAGGATACTTACTTCAATTTCACTGCACAATTGAGTAGACTTTTAAACAAGGTCTGGAAACAAACTTTCCTGGCAAAAACGGAGATGCTGAGACAAACATTTGTAATTGGAATGAAACTAGTACAAAATACAACAATTTATAATTGCAAGTACAAGTAAAGGTAGATTAGCAGGTGCAGCTTCTAGGTGTAGGCAAACTTGCACGTACATTCAACTCTGTTCCTCTGCTCTTTGTACTTCAGGGGTGCCCTGTGGAGTTTATTCAAAGCAAACCACATAATTTTGCAACTTTGTCCTTTAAAGCAAAACAATTTTCTATTATTTCAAACACTTCATAAATAGTCTTGTATTTTTGAATATCTGGATACTTCTCATCTGTTAGAAAATCACACTGGAAAGTGTCAGGTTAGTGTCTTTTTTTTTTTTTAAACTGTTTTTTTAGTAGAAGATAGATATTTACAGGAGACATAATATTACATTACAGTTAGATCTGAAGTAGTTTGAATCTAATAGTCTTCCTTGAAATGGAATTTTATTCAGTTAGCAAAAGCAGCTTAGTTTGTCTTTTAAGTAGAAATAGTCAAATCTTCTTGTGTCTTAAAGAGCAATTTTTCTTACAGTAGTGATGTTTCTGAAGTTTTCTGGGGAGCTACTGCTAGTAGTTCATCTTTAAGAAATATTTTTCTGACTACAGTGTATACATTAGTGTTTCTTTCCTTTTCCTAAGAAGATCCACATATCCATTTCTCTGGAAAGTCTTTTTCCTTACAAGTATCATTGTGATGCTCTGTAGACATTTCATTGTTCTAACTGAAATTACAATTTGCTTTTGTTTCTATTCTGAAAGCTTTTGTTCTGTAACGTATCCCAAAGGGAGGAAGCTTCCCTAAAAAGCTTTGAAGATGGATGTATGTATTTGTTGTATCTGTCTGCAATAAAACAAGATATCAAAAACCTGTTCTAGGAAAACAAAGTAGAGGCAAAGTTAGGACTATCTTAAAATTGTTAAACTATTCTTCTGAGGGAAGGACTCAGCTATAGACTACTTTTCAAAAATTGCACATGTAAGCTACCTTTAACAGGGGCAAGCATATGGATTTTTCTTGACTGCAAAAATTTCAACATTGTTTTCTGGCACTTCAGTTGTCTCAAAGATTTTTCGGGAACCTATTTGTCACTATACTGGGTGATGACAGCCCAAACCTATTTGTTGTTGTGAGTGACAAATTATATTCACCACTAGGGACTTCTTGCTTGTATTTTATTTGTAAATCACAAAAGCAAGAAGGCATATTTGAAATTCCCCACAGACAGTGGATGAAGGGCTTTCTACATATTTTATTAGTATACTGTACTAGGCTAATTTTATATAATATGTAAGTATGATTGCCAACAATAAATGTTTAAGACATTTTCCTTCACAGTTTGCAAAAGTATACTCGTAAACCTACTGAGGAAAATGTGGGATTGAGCTTTCTCACTCTGAATGGAAACAGCAAGGGGGGAGGAAAAAAAGCTGTGTTTTGCATCCAGTAGAATAAAACTCCCAGAAGATTACTACTATTACTTATTGACCTGAAAAATCTGACTTGGAGAAGTAGTATTACAGTATCTGTAATACACAAATACTTGAAGAACAGGAAGTTTATAGTAGAGCAAACATTAAGTCTCAAAAAGGTAAGGACTGCTTTAGTTACACCACATAGCTGATTTGGCAGCTTTGTAAAGTCTGAGGCTCTATCAGAAGCAGGCACACTGAAATGTCTGATCAACTTCATGGTGGTAATCTCAGTTACGTTGTATTAGAAGGCCATCATTTTACCAGTAAAGCATACTTGTTGATGCACCTGTAACCATTTCCATACTGATTTAGGCAAATTATTATTAAGACAAAAGAACTAGCTTTCAACTGAAGTACTGTTAGACTCTTTTCAAAAGGCTATCTTTCCTTTTCCATGATTCTTTCAGAGAGGGTGTGATGTCCTTAGTTGGGCTAAAATGGTAAAGAAAACCAAACTGTAGTTCTACAGAGAGAAACTTTTCTCTTAGCTATCAACAAATCTTCAAACCTCATATTAAGCTAATGGTTAAGCTTGCTGTATCTTAATTAATTTGATCCTAAACTATACTCACAATAATTCTATTAGTAAAACTGATACGCAAGGCTTTCATGATTTCCCCTAGAATGCGCTGCTACAATGCTACTACCTAAGAATGACATAATTTTTTCCTCATTCCTATATGACTGTGTGTATGTTAACAGAACTACCAGTATGGCCGCAGAGGGATCTCATCAGTCTCACTATTTCTGATTTTAAATACAATTATTCTCTTCAAAAACATAGATTGGTACAAGTAAGGAGAGCCTTATTTTGGTCACTTTAAGTGTATTGTCAATTTATTTACACTACACTGAGGAAACCAACTCCTAGCTAAAAAAGTTATGTATGACAGGGTATCTTTTCTATGAATGCATGCTGTGTAGAAGCACTTGCCTGCTTTTGGCATTCAACACCCCTTGCAGCCTGAGGCTTACAGCTTTTGGAAGTTACAGGTAAGGGGAATATAAGAGGAAGTTTACCCTTGGTTATTCCAGCAATGGTGGAATCAGAGCTGTGCAGAGTCAGTGCTGAGGTCCATAATTTTTCCTGTAGTCGAAAGGAGCTTTGTCTGAGCAAGGGCTCCACAGAAAATCTGAGAATGACATATGATTTTTAATAAAGGACTATTGATTCTGTTTTTTAAATAATATTGTAGCACTATGTTAACCATCCTTCTAAGAATGATTTGTTTTTCTTCATATTCAGAGGATAAAAAGACAAAAGACCAAGGAATATAGGGGAAAGACAGATTAAATGCTTGAAGCTGTGTTTGGAGGCTGGGGGACTAAATCAATGTGAGAAACATTGGTACAGTGAGAAGATGTAATTAGGCTATAGATACATATTATAAAGAATAGGAACTGATCCTCAAAACTCAAGTTTTCCTTTTTCTGTAAATTAGAACAGAGTGGGGTAATTATTGCCTGAAGTTGATCTGTCGTCTAACCAGCAGTTCTGTTTATTTTACACGCATTAATACTAGAACATTAGTGCAAGCATTAATGCTAGAACAGAAAACAAGTTTTGTGAAGAATTTTTCCTATCAAACATGGATGGAGGGAGGAGGCAGAGGAAGCCTGTGGATGTTTAGCTGTCCTTCTGCCAGAGCCAAAGAATATCTAAGTATCTAATACGCCAAGTACGTGCCCTGCTGGCTAACAGCGGTTCCCGGATAGCAGCAACATCCTGCTCAATAACAACCCTCCTAGCTCCCCTCTCTGAGACAGCAACCCTCATAGCTCCCCTCTCCAACGTCGCATTCTCACAGCTGTGTGCAGCTTGTAATTTCTCACAGTGGCCCTACACAGACCAGACCACCACTGAAATCCCTCGCACAGGTGTCAATAATGTTTTCATTCATTACAAGTGACAAAGTTAATGCTGCAAGTGCAATATATCAGAATTTAGATGTTAGTAGCTTCTTAAGTGTTTCTCCATTGTTCCCTAAATCTAATAGGAACACATTGTGAAGAAAAACACGATTTAAAAGAATCAGTAGCTTTTCTCCAGGACTGAATTATGAGGTCATTACTACTTGCTAAAATACCTATCTCACTCAAATGTTCTTAATTATCTATTAGGTTTCTTGCAGACAGGGAGATTATGATAATACATCTAGCTCTTGTTATTAGTTGGTAGTTTTCATCAGCATTCAAGATTAGTCCATTACTTTGAGCTGTAACCACATCAATATAAATCACCAATACAAATGTGAAACAAAAGTAAATTCTATGTGGGAAGGACATTGCTGGTTGCTTTGCTTTCAATAGTTTTTACTTCTGCACTGCTTGCAGCACTTTGCAATCTGAAAATGCAATTTCTTTTGCTGTTGATATTTGTCCTTTACCATTTAGTAAGCACTGGGGTGCATGGAAATCTCTGCAGGTTCATTTCCATGTGGTGAGCTCAGAATGTGCTTTATTGTTTCTATAGGATGCTTGTGCATTTCGGGAAGCTGGCCACACTGTTTTCAGCAGTTTATCTGCAAAATCAGAAGTAGTATTAGCTTACAGAAAGTTCTCTCTCATTTTAGTGGATACACTACCAAAATTATGCAGTTTCCCACTTGCAGTATGTAAAGTATGCAAGATCATTGTATCCACAGTGAAGTTACCATTTTGGTGAGACAGCATCTCAAATTCTTGATCAGGAGGTTGATTTATTATCAAAGTATTATGAAAGTTGCTCACTCTAAATGAGAACAATAATTTTAAACAGTCTGTAATGCCCAAATGAAAGAAAGAACATGTCTTACTGCCTGAACTGTTATTTCTGAATATAGAACTATAGGAAAACAAGAACGTTTCATAGAAATTGTTCAGATGGCAAAGCTCTTCATTTATTCATAGACTGAAAAAACTTAGAGGTACTGGATCTGTTTTCCAGAAGCATCTCGTTCACTAGTCAGGAATTTTGTTATAAAGAGGAAGCTCATAAAATCGCTGTGTGAATTGGGAAATACCATGGTCAAATCCAGCAGGAAGTGAAAGGGTGGTAACTTTTACAATGATGAGAAATCTCTTAAAATAGCTACATTTTTTATAGCCTGTTTTTTCCCCTGGGACAATGGGACGTAAGCCGTTGTTTTAAAGTGGGAGAGAAAATGTGAAAGTGCAGAGATAAAAATAAGGATGATGTTTGCTAACTTTCTGACAGTTAAGACCTGTTAAGGTCAGCTGAGGATCCAAGTGGAGGAAGTTGATCTTTGAATGTACTGAAGAAGGCAGAGCTATGCAGCACTGCAAGGTCTTTAGGATGGTTATGTGTGTGTCCTTTACACATCTGTTAGATGTCTAATTCTCATAGCCTGTCTAAGTATTTGATCACTTGCAGGAGTTGTAAGGTGCAGAACCTTGTAATTTCCTAACAGCTCTATGTTAAGCTATAACCTTAATATTTTTCACTATAAGAAAAAATAATTCTAGTTATATGTATATTTGTCTTAATTAAAAAATATCTGCCACCGTGCTATTAAATGTTTTGGTCAAACAGAGGGACTGTAGGAAACACCATTGTGCTTACACTATTCAAGTGTATTGGTTACTGTTTTATTCATCTAAACAAATTGGTAGTTAAAGGATTTTTCTAATCTGGGATAAGATTACTAACATTGCTAAAGTGGTCTTATCTGGTTTATGTTTTAGTCGAATAAGCATATGATTTCTAGATTGAAGTTAAAAGCAAATGAGAATACAACTGTAAAATAAATACTTGAATATCTCTATTCCAAGAACTAGTATACTTACTATAACACTCATACCTTTTTGTTCAGAGAGAGATTATGGAATCAGCAGTATTTGGAGTCAACCTTAGCTTCATTTTCTAGGTCTGCAGGCTTCATAAACAGCACCCTCCCCAAAAAACAGAAGTTACTTGTGCCACATGGTATGAAAAGGAAAGAAGCAGATCTGCTAAGAGCATGAAAGTGGAAAGAGATTTCAAGCTGATAATCAGGTATCAGGTTAATAGTAGTGTAATGTGGCATTGCTCTAGGGATTTCCTATAAGCAGAGCTGTCACAGCAGCAAACACTTAGAAAAATATCATAGAGACAGGAGAAAGAGGTAGTGGTTAACAAGAGGAGCAGTGTGAGATCATGACTGCTACTCCATGGTTTTGATGGAAAATGGTAAAGTGCTGTGGGTTATTAGAGGTCGGATATTTTCACGAAAATTAGAAATCCAGAGTGATTAATCCTTGCAGATGTAGATCCTGAATGTGATACTGCAACATAATTTAATCAAATTTAGCCTTGCAATTATATATTCCACAGCAGAGATATAAAACATAATTTGAAAATGGGGGCGGGGGTTGTGTTCTGGGTTCTTTGCTCGGGATTTTTTAGTTTGATGAGGATAGTATTGAACTTGCCCTACTTTGGTCTATTCAAGTAAAAGAAAAAAATCTGCTGGATGGGACTAGTATATACTCTGATCGAAGTTATCCATCGACAGAGAAGATGAGCTACACTGACATTCCTTGTTTAGTCTCAACTTAACAAGAATAGAAACCATTTTAAATAGAATGGTTTAAAGAGACAGTATAAAAATTAAAAACCTGTATTTTATTTCACCAGCACTGCTGTTTTTCCCAGATTTAAAAATATTAAAATGCCATATGGACGTTTCTCAGCCAGGTTAACTTTAACTCGTAAAGAATGGTTACTGATTTCCATTGGACAGGTGTATATTTGTGAGTTCAATAACAGGAACAAAGATTACTCTCTACATCCTTCATTTGCTAAATGAGAAAATGACCTATTTCTCACTGCTCATTGCAGAGTTTAATAAATAGCAAACAAATTTACAAAAACACTTTAGTACAACAAAAGTTGGAGATGAAATTATCGCCTTCCTGGGCTAAAAAGTGATATTACAAGTTAGTGATATATATCCTACCAGCCTCTATGACAAGAGATACCTAGAATCAAAATAAGTGTTATTAATGAGTTAGTTCCATGTGATTTGTCATAAATCTACAGTCTAAAAACCCCCAACTTCTTACAAGTAGAGGTGTTTAGTTATAGAATTTGACTACACAGTGGGATGAAGATTCACATTTGGATATAGAGAAATGGAGGAGAAACAAAATCAACAAAACTCGGATTAAGACCATGCAGAATGAAATTTCTTATGGATGCTCATTAGTGTCACCCAGCCTAATCCAGTAATTTGTTTTTCTTTAGAAACAACGCTGTCTCAAGGCTGCAGACTGCCAAAGCTAAAGGTAATATCTGCAGTAGTTTGCATGGCAAGCCCCAGTGTCTGTCAGATAACTAGGATTTTATGGCACAGGAAAATGTTGTTCACGGTTAGCAGTTGGTTATAAGACCTCTATACGTGAACTCCCCTTCAATGTTATTCCAGGTACTTAAGAAGCTCTTGAGAAAGCAGAGAGGTATAAAATGGGATTGGGAACTGAAGCAGATACCAAAGTATTTTAACCTGTCAAAGTTAAAACCTGAAATAATCAGGGTTCACATGCATGTGTCTGGATTTCATGAGTACTGTACAACATCTGAAAGCACCTTACGTGCATACCCACACTTCTTTTAAAAGACACAGCTGAAGTATAAAGTGCTAAACAAAGTGATGCACCCTGCCCAACCATTTAAATCTTGCTGCCTAGCGCTGGGAACAGAGTCAAGGTCATCAGAATCAATTTCCAGTGTAATGAATATTTATTCTAATCAGAAGTAGATGTTCTTGCACTGACTTTTCTGTAAATATTCCTGCAACAGGAGTTACAAAAGAGCAAGTGTTTGTTGCATTTTCCTTTTCTGGAAATAAGTCTTTTTTTTTTTTTTGTTTCCTAAAAGAAAGGGAATTGTCAGTGAATGCCAGTAAGTGTCACTTCTCAGGTTTTTTTTTTTTGTACACAGACAACTCAAAATAATTAAAGGTGAAATCTATGGAGAGAATGAAGGTCTAAGAGTGTTCAGATCTTTTTTCCTTTTGCCTTTAAATTACCAGTTTAAGAGGGTCATCTTTATGAAATATGTTACTTAAATGGCATTTGAGCAAACATTAGGAAAAAAAATACAGGAGGTGTTCTACCATCACAGTTTCAGTGAGTGGCAGTGTTATTACTTTTGGTTTTATAAAGCCAAGTAGAAGACTTCAAAAGGCATTAAAGAAGATAATTTTCTCTGTAATACTGTTCAAGCATTGTTCTTTGATTTTTAACAACTTGGTGTTAACTTTGGGAATTTTTTTATGTTTTCAAAGCATGTGACATAAGAGAAAGAAAAATACTATTTAGAAAGATGACCTTATGTAAGCGAATATTTTTAAACACTAAATTGAGTGGATAGTTTTTCGATATTTGAGGTCTAAAAGTGGAGACATGATAGAACCAAGTATAAATAAAATATAAACATACGCATTATTGAACTTCCAATTTTCTGTGTTTACTGAGAGCTTTTCAATAGCAAATTCTGATCATTGTTGGATAGTGCCATACAGTGTTTCTAATAAAATACATAAAAGCATGTGAGGTTGCCTTTATTTGCATGAAGATTGTTTTACATGCAGTTGTAAAGCTAGAACATTCGAAGAATCATTAATGCTACTTTGCAGTAGCATATTTTTGCAATCATGGATTGCTAGCTGCAATAGAGTCACGTCCTGTTTCCATAACCCATCTACCAGTATATCTAGCTAATAACAGTATTGGTTCATTCACGTGACTTAGTCATTGAGCAGGATAGAAAGTGACCTGCAATCAAAGACAGAGCTAGGTGGATATTCTTGTGATTCACATGCAACTATGTGAATGTCTTGCTGTTCAACATCCCTCTGCTTTATTGCTTATCACAAAAACTTTCAGGAGACAGAAGGCTATAACTAACTTAAAAGGAGACATGAAATTATGAGAGTTGTGATAAAAATGTAGATATTTCCAATTCCTGAGCAACACAAATCATAATTCAGTGATTTTCTACTTGAAGAAATTAAATGGGGCAGAAATGGGGAATAAGAATAAGATTGACTGAATAATTATTGTCTGTTGCAGGAGAGCAAGAGATAACTACAAAAATATTGAGAGAATTTTCCTGGGTGGTTGGAAGGTGCGCGGGGTGTGATTTCTGGTGGGTGGTGTTTCTAGTTATGAAAGCAGTTATGAAAGCCATTAGACTATTTGCTTCTATGATTAGTATATACATCTCTGGTTTCCGTGAAAATTCCTGTCTGGTCCTGTAGGTCCTTTCTGGAAGGCCTCTCTCCTGAAATCAACATATTCATATAAGAAGGATTGGGTTTTATTATTTTTCCCAAACTTCATTCTTTCCAGATAAAAAACTGTCAGAAAATTTCAGACTAAATCTGTTAAAACAAAAAGTTCTGTTATAATGAAACTCTCCTATTAAATTAACTGTTGTATTTGGCTTTCAGATTTGAAAGCTGCCACACTGAATTTTGCTGTGATTATGCAATTTGCATTCAGTTCCCGTGGTTTTAGGGACATCATGCTTCTAGATGTATTAATGGTATTTTTCCCCCTCCATCTTTCTTTTTTCTTTTAATTTATGAACCATATCTGATCAAACACAACCTAAACATGCTTATGAGTTAGCAAGAATGAGAACAAACTAAATAGACTGAAACATACTATAGCTCTAAGTAAAATGGCAGAAGCCATTAGTATGGGACAAAATCCCTAAAAGAAGGAAATGCCTGATGTACAAAACAGTTTAGTCTGGTACCTTATAAGTTGAAATGTGTGTGTTTTAAGAAGTCTGTCTCAAAGCAACAGTTGGCGAAAAGGTTAGATTTACAGATGGGCTTAAAGAGGCAATACTCTTCAGTTTAACACACTGGTATAGAAGTTTATGTAACGTGTTGGAGGCAGGGTGGTGCACAGACCATGGCTCCTTTTATGCCTGAGCTTTGTCCTCCCTTGGATAGTAATTAGCTGGCTGTGAACTATCATACTTTCATTAACTTACATGGCACTATATTTCCCTCAGACCAGCTGAAGGTCCAGCCTTATAGCATCTAGGATATGCACATTCTATGTACTAAAATTTAAGGTTTGTAGCTTGGTCACGTATAAGCTTGGAATCTCAAGCTTTTTTAAATTATCCTGTAAGCTACAATACTCTAATTGCCATTGCAGAGAAATATATCAAATAACTCATCTACTTGGGCAGTACACAGTTTGGAATTTATCAGCTGCTGCTCTGATGCTAATTTGGCATAGTCTCATCTCACTGAAAGTATAATTGCAGTTATTGAATAATCATTATGATAGGTTATTCCATTTTCTGCCCTGTTTATCTTTTGTTATTGTTTTAAGTGTCTCGTTTTCCTTTTTCAACATTGCCATCTCAATCTGAGCTCCTTCTGACCCATTCTCAATATTTTCCAGTCTTTGTTTAATGGCACAATCATTGCTCAATAACATCTGTATGTCTTCTGCAATTCTGTCAAATTGGCTGGTATGAAGAGACTTAAGTACTGCAATTTCCCTTCTGACATCCTGCTGTTGCCTTATTTTGACACATGGGTTTTTTGTCTTCCACCTTTTTTTTCTTCAGTTTGGTTCTATACAATAAGATTTCTTTTATATTCAAATCAATTACCCATTGAAAACTTAGCTTTCTGCAAAAGTCTTTTATGCACTGAATGTCTCCAAGTCTACTAGGGTGCGCACATGAAATAACGCTTTTTTTTTTTAACTTGAAATCATGGTCCACAGTGGTTATTTAGAAGGCAAAACCAAATCTTTGCATTGGATATTTTGTCTGTCATAATAGACTTGAAAGTGCTTCTGCCCTTTCATTGCACATGTCACATTTTAATATGTTTCCTGTAGACATTTGCAAAAGGAAATGGAAATAACTGAAGAGCTTGAGAAGAGCCTTATTCTTTTATTTAATGAATTAAATTATTTTTACTGCTACAGTATCTATTGTGCCTTCTTATGCATCTTCTGGTAGGTCATACATGGACACTACATGTGTGTGTGTGTGCACATACATGCAAAAAACCCCACTCACCTTGGCAACAAGATCCCTGAAAGGGAAATGATATGTGTTCTGCAGTTATAGATTATCATTTGAGTCTTTGCAGAGAATCCTGAAGATGGAGTGATGAAAGTGTAAATAAGTTTTCTGCCTTATTTGCTGCTTCTTTCTTGTTCTTATTTCCAGTATCTTGTAGCAGTATCACTGACTCCTGGCTCTTTTTATTTTATAGCTTTATTACCAATATTTCTGAAGTATCAAGAAATACTTCAGAAATATTGGTAATATTTCTGAATTTTTATGGCCATGATATGTTGAAAGTTACTGGGCATTTAACAGATACTGTAATTCCACTGAAAATCTCTGTATTTAAAAAAAAAAAAAAAAAAAGTGCTTAGCCCTTTGCATGGCTGGTCCTGAAATACTTAGATATAAAGAAGTGTAGTGGGTTTGCATGGCAAGGTTTTGGTAGTGGTGAGGCTACAGGGGGGCTTCTGTGAGAAGCTGCTGGAAGCTTCCCCCATGTCTGGCAGAGCCATTGCCAGCTGGCTCCAAGACAGACCCACCGCTGGCCAAGGCTGAGCTGATCAGAGATGGTGATAGCATGCTTAAGAAGATAACATGCTTAAGAAGATGGGAGGTGGGGAGGAAAAACCCTACACAACTGCAGCTGTAGAAAGAAGTGAGAACATGAGAGAGAAACAACTTTTCAGACTGCACTGCCAAGGTCAATGAAGAAGAAAGGGCAGGAGGTGCTCCAAGTGATGGAGCAGACATTCCCCTACAGGCCATGGTGAGGCCAGCTGTCCCCCGCAGCCCATGGAGACCCATGGAGGAGCAGAGATCCACCTGCAGCCCGTGAAGGACCCCACGCCAAGGCAGGTGGATGCCTGAAGGAGGCTGTGGCCCCATGGGAGGCCCATGTTGGAGCAGGTCCCTGGCAGGACCTGTGGAGAGAGGAGCCCATGCTGGAGCAGGTTTGCTGGCAGGACTTGTGGCTCCACTGGGACCCACACTGGAATAGTCTGTTCCTGAGAGACTGCGCCCCATGGAAGGGACTCACACTGGAGCAATTGTGAAGAGCTACAGCCTGTGGGAAGGACTCGCTTTGGAGAAGTTTGTGGAGGACTGTCTCCCATGGGAGGAACCCTATGCTGGAGCAGGGGAAGAGCGTGAGGAGTCCTCTCCCTGAGGGGAAAGGAGTGAGAGAGCCAACGTTTGATGACCTGATCACAATCCCCATTCCCTGTTCTCCTGTGCCTCTCAGGGGGGAGGAGGCAGAGAAAATTAGAAGTGAAGTTAAGCCTGGGAAAAAGGGAGGGGTGGGGGTAAGGTGTTTCTAGATCTGGTTTTGTTTCTCATTATCCTACTTTGATCTAATTGGTAATAAATTCGAGTAATTTCCCCAAGTTGTGTCTGTTTTGCCTGTGACAGCAATTGGTCTGTCCTTGTCCTTATTTCCTTATCTTAATGAGCCTTCCATTATATTTTCTTTCCCCTGTCCAGCTGAGGAGGGGAGTGATACAGCAGTTTTGGTGGGCACCTGGCATCCATCCAGGCTCAGCCCACTGCAAGACAGAAGCATAGCAGAGGAGGTATCAGACTGTTGAGTGGACCTGATAGGAATTTAGGGGTTATGACTTAAAAAAAAAGCCAGTTTAAATGTAAAATAAATTACTTCTCACAGTATGCTTCTATTTAATGCTTAAGAATGGTAGAATTATATATATATGACCAGATATAAGCTCTATTCCTTTTTATGTAGTATGGCCTCCTCTAAAATACTTTCTTTTTCCAAGCAATTCTGCCTAGTTGGTTGGCTTCAGCTGTTTGTATTTCTTCAAGAAATGAGGGGTTGGCGTTGGAATCAAAGTACTGAATGGCTAGTTTATGAATTTATGAATGGAATGAATTAAACAGAGTTATTACTTTTATTCCAATACTTTTATTACTGTACTTAAAAAGTACTGTTTATATGGTTTTAAAACCATGTCCATTATTCCTTTACAGTAGCTGCAAGAGATTGCAGTCACATCTTAATATTTGTGACGCCACTTCTTTCCCTCCTGAGTTGCTTGTAGGAAGTTCTATTTCCTCCATGTCACTATTCGTTTCATCTCATGGAGATAAATAATAACTTACAGCCATTCAAAGATCATTTCTATCTGGCTTCTGTTTTTCTGTTTTCAAGATTACTCAAGGTATTTATCTGATGCAAATCTCTGTTCCAGTGAAAAACACATTATTTTAGTACCCTATTTTTCATAGGAATGATCCATTCTGTTAAGAAAATGAAAAAACAACAACAACTGAGCAATGAAGAAACATAATTGGTTGTATGAATGGGCATAAGAGGTTTGTTAAAAGCCCTTTTTAAAATTCACTGCTGCATAACTTATTATGTACATTCTTAGGATTACTATAAAGGACTGTAGCTTTTTTCTTTTTAAATGTTTTTAATATATAAAAATATATATGTTTAAAATGATGCTTTAGCTCTGTGCACTGTGCTGGTAACAGGCTCTGCAGGAAGCAGCAGTATAGGCACGTTCATCTACTCAGGAGCTAAAAGACCCACTGAGAAATTATAGCCCTGTATCTGTTGCAGGTTTTTCAATCTCCCCTTCCAGCATTATGGATGCCAAAGTTTTGAAAGCGTGGTGAGTCTCCTGGCTGTTAGAATCTTGTCCATTCTGCCAGTCTGGAAGTTAACTAGCCATAATCTTCTCATATATATTTAAGTCAAAACTATTTCTCGCAGATGCTGATGTATTTCATTTTCCATAGATTTAATTTTTTACTATCATCTGATATTGCAACTTACAGTTCATATTTATTGCCATTACCCAAGCCATCCAGTCTCCCTTAATAGTATTAAACAAAAATTGTGACCAATGATATGGATTCTTAAGGGGGAAAAAAGTACAAAAGCTTAGCAGGCTATGCACAGCTGTGGAGTGCTGACATTTAAATTTTGTTTGCAACCGGAAAAAAAAATTGTATTTTTTAAAATTCTACATATAATAAAAAATATTTCTGGTCTGTTCTGAAATGCCTGTTTAGAAATGCCTCAGTTCGAAACTGAGTATTTTCCTAATCAAAAGTCTGAGACAAAACATACTGTTAGTGTAAGACTGACATATGAGGCCTGAATCCCTATCATTCAGCAAACCACGCCTTTATCATGACTTTAAAATAAACAAAAAAAAATATCAGATTCATGGGAGGAGAGTCCCAAGCTAATTCTAAGTAGAACCCCTTGGTATAGAGCCTCACAGCACAGAGATGGAAACTTGGGGCTTGTAATAGGTATGGCTGTGCCAGGACAGGTTCTTTACAGGGCCTATTTGTTGACTGCAATTTGAGGATCTGTGATGCACTTTGTATGTTCAAAATGCCAGAAGTTCTGCAACTGAAGCTTTACTTACCATACTATCTCCTCTTTTCAAAAATCTCTTCCTTTGCACCTCTCTTACTGTTGCTAATGATGGATGGCACCTATCACCAGACCTAGTTGCTGCATGTTTCTCTTGTCAATGAAAATATTTTCATAGTGGTATTGACAGCTAGACTGAAACATTTTTATGCTATCTTTGAGTACTGTAAAGTTTGTCCTGATGAACTGGATAAGTTCATTTAAACTGTTAGCTCTCTTAATTGATTCCACTCTTGTTTTTTCATTGTGACTTTACAACTCAACAATAAATTTTCGCATTTATTGGACAGCGTTTAACTAGCTCTTATTAAAGGGTGCCTAGCAAGAGAATGCATTATGGTCACACTAAATCAGCATGACATCCTTCCGGAAACTTGCATCATACATGTTATCATAAGGATAAACAAAGATAGATATAACATCCTGGATAAATAGCTACCAAAGAACTGGAAGAGAAGCAGTCCAATCATCCAAGAGAGGGTCAAGTACATACTAGCTGGTCTTTTTTTTTTTTTTTTTTACTTACAGGAAGGATGCACTTATTTTCTGGATGACTTAGTTGAGTCCAGGCCGAAATCTAGTCACAACTGTATTGCACTTACCCTGAAGTAGTGGCATTAAAGTGTGTATAATTAACTTCAGAAGTACAATAACTTTTTTTTTTTTCATTCCCTGAAACATCTGAACTAAAATGAAAAAGAAGGAAAGTTTATGATTGGAAGAAACTTAGGGTATCTGAGATTGACAGTTAAATTGGTATTTTGAGGTGCAGATTGCTAAGTTACAACAATATTTAATAAACTTAAATACAGTATACAGGATATTCTCTCTGGGTACATATAGAGTGATAAGGTACCTCCAGTGTGCAGTGACTCCTTGCTCCACCTTGTTTTAAAAATTGGGAGGAAAGAGTGTGTGTGCTGAGCGGTCTGCATTAGGGCAAGTGTCAGTCCAGCACTACATTATTGAACATTGCAGAGTTACAGATACTCTTCTGTAGCATTGGCTGGAAAAGAGTGCATGGCAAACAGGCAACTTCTGTGGTACTGACCAAGTAGTGCAGCTCATGAAAACTCTGATTCTTATACAACCTAAACCAAATCTGGCCATGCTGCAGCCAAGATGCAGTACTGCCCTTCTCTGGAGATGGAAAGAAGATGGAAAATTGTTTTATTCTCCTGCAATTTATTTTCCTGATTTAGTGAATACCAAAATATGCAATCAAGGAAGATCATAGAATCACAGAATGGTTTGGGTGGAAAGGGACCTTTAAAGGTCATGTAGTCCAACCCTCTTCTTTCAAGAGAAAATGCTTCTCTTGACCGTTTTCCTTGTGGTTAGGAAACAAGATGAATTCCAGCAATGTAATAATTAGGGCTTTCTGAATCCACTCAATTCCCCTACCTAAAGAAAAAAGGGGAAATGAGAAATTCAAAAAGAAAAAAGATAACATTCTAGTTCTTTGAAGTATGGTGGAAGGAACATAGTACTTCAGAGACAATCAATGTGTCATCTGCAAACTAAGTATGCCCACTTAAATGTTTGCACTCTTAAAATGCAAGTTCATTTTGAATGAATATTTAGGTACACTTCTGTCACAGTGAAGTGATATATCAAAACAGAATATGGCAAGTCTAATAGCTTTGAGATTCTCTTAAGAAGAAAAAGTGGTGAAAGTCACCTCTGTGACAGTTTGTATCAATATCTTTGATTGGTACGTATGTATTTGAAAAGAGAAACATCTTCTAGGAAACAGAAGGCCAAAGAGAAGAAAATTATGTGCTGAGAGGTAACATGTGAGAGGCTCCCAAGAATTCATCAGCTCTGGAGATTAGTGATCCTGTTGGATCCACAGGAACAGGTAAACTTAGGATACAGAATCAACTGAAAATGCGCAAGGCCACTGGCACATAGTAGCATAAATGACAGACTGTGTAATTCAGACCACATCCAAGACGACAGTGGTTGCTATATGCAAAGTCGACAGGATTAGTTACACCTCTGTTGAAGCTAAAAAAATCTCAAGGGACTTTCTGACCTAAAAGTCTGTGGTGCATTCCACTTCTGAATAAATAGCTGGGATTGGCCTATGTGTATGAGGGACTGAGCAAATGAAGGCACTGTGTGAATAGCTGTCTGCTATAAAAAAAAAAAAAAAGAATAGCTTATTTATTAGAACATCTCTAGTTACTGATAGTGATCTCTGTCTTGACTCAATTCCTTGTGACAGAAAAGGGTATTTACCACAAAGGAATACAATGGATTTCTTTATACCTATTTGTGTTTAAAATACACCTTTTCCTAGAGATGCATAAAATCAGATTGCTTGTGAGGACAGTCTACAGAATTAAGCTTTAACTTTGGGTTTGGAAGTTCAGACTGAAGTACATCATGTGTCCACCAGGGAAAGAATCAATATGTTAAAATCTTTATATGGTGGTCTTAAACAGCAACTACTTTTGAACCTCCAAAGAACATGTAGTATGGGGGTGAAGCTTTGTGTAATGAATTTGAAGACTGAATTTAAGTTTTGACTGGCTTGAAATAAGAGTAAAAAGGATGGAAGAAAGGCTATAATTATTGGAAGAACATAATGTGATGCTTAGACAGGATGTGAAATTCACTGAGGAACATATTGCGGCTATAATTAGAGATAGTGTTTCAGTCACTTTAAAAATGAGTCATTAGAGAATGCATTAAAAAGTAAAATTCTACATCTGTTGAATCTCCCAGTTGGGACAGAAACATGGGACCTAAAAGGGAGATGCACTTTTTTTTTTTCTTCTAAGGAGCTCTGAGGTTAAATTCCAAAAGCGAAGCACAAATAAAGCTTTGGAGTTTGAAACAAAAATAGAAAGAAAGAAGATGGCTAGCAATATTTCCATATATACTTTAGAACATATACAAGAGCGCTGATACTCTTGTTCTACAATTTGAAATTGATCACTTAGACTTTTTACGAGGCATTCCTCTCATCTGTCATCCTTGCTTCTACCCACAGAAAGGGCAAAGTAGTTCCACCATGTTTTTCTAATATATAAAAAATAAGAACAGTTCTTCTGTATTCATCTTCAATATAAAATGAACTAGAAGGAGAAAAGCTCTTACTATTCCTTGCTAAGCTATAATAAACAATTTTCAATTAAATATTTGTGATCATAGTAGAACTGTGGGTGAGAAGCAGAGATGTGAATTTGATTGCATTGGCTTTTGCAAAGAGTTGCATTTTTGCGGGGGAGGAGAAGTTTGTAGGAAGGAAGTTAATATGTGTAGCTGGGACCATATTTTTCTCAGGATATTTGCATGAGAGAATGTTCTACAATAAAATATATTGCTTAGCAATTTTAATCAAGCATCAAATAAAAAAAAATGAGCTGTACAACAATATAGAGAATTCTAGTATTTGGTCCTACAGTTTCCTCTTTTTTTTTTAGCTTCTAATACAGATTATTCTGTAGATCTCTTTCTTCTTTCAGCTGATTACAATCTATTTTGAAATGTATTTTGTGTGGTGGTTTTTTTGTTTTTTTTTTTTCTCAGCAGTTTTGCCACAGACTAAACTTGTATAGACTTGTAATAAATGCGATGACTCTATGTTAGTGGTCTATCTTGACAAAATAAAAAAACAAACCTAAACCAACAACAAACCTGGCAGATTTGGAGTCTTTAATATTGCATAAGCAACATCATTGCTAACTGCTAGGGAACTCAGGGATGTAGCACTTCACTGAATCTAGTTAAGATGATAAAATAAACGTACAGTCTGTACTTAGATCTATTTGCTTAACTTAAAACTTCTTGTTGAGTGTAAATTGTAAGTGCCAACAAAGAGTTTTTGAACAATTAATAATTACGGCAATCAAAAGATTGCAGCCAGCCAGATGTTTTGGTCTTCATTGTATTGTCTGAAAGTGGTTATTGTTATATTTATCATGGAATAATGGTGTTTCTGCTCAACAGAAGCTGCCTACAAGTGAGTTCTGCTAGTTGTCTTGCCAGTTAAGTCTTACTTCTGAGGAAATGTGAAAGAAACATCTTATTTTAGAGACAGTTTGATGTTAAACTACTGTGCTCTTATGATGCACTGCTATGTGGAAGCTGATTCTTCTGCTGTTCTTGTCTAGAAGGTGGCTTCCTGGCGCAATGAAGTATTCCCTCTACTTTAATATTATGGTTCATTTTTAGAGTTGACCACTTAGAGGTGCTAGCAGACTCGCCTGCCAGCAAGCACAGAGGATGCTTGATTGGCTCTCTGGAGCCTGATGTTGGCTATGGCAATTGTAGGTCTGGTCTTCCAGCTGGAGACCTAGGAATAAACACGTAGTGGAATAATCATATTACAACTAGTTGGATGTGCTTCAAACTAAAAGGTTTTCTCAGGGAGATTAATTTTGATGCATGATTTTTGTCAAACTGTTTGTGCATGCTGGAGCATGAGCAACCTCAAGAATATATCTAATCATGCTCCTGTGTCAGTATTCCTCTATTACTGGTGAGTAGGAAGGGAGACATGTCTCCTTGAAGATTTTAATACTTGAAAGCAGAACAGAAGTACCAGAAATGCAGAATATAGGGTAGAGTGTGAGAGAGTTCAAGTTCTTTATTTCCATTTTTTAAAGAAACTATTACTTTTTGACAGATCACCTTAGTAAGAGACAATGAAAATAAAACTGTGTCTTTACATCTTACCTTCTAGTATTGGTAGCACTGTGAATCTAAGGCACATGTAGGATGCTATTAAAAGCTCAGCTTTTATGTAAAAATATTGATTATAATATTTGAATTATGAAGCTGCAGAAATTACAGTACAATCTCAATAACAAATGTAACTGTTCGGCAATGGTTTATGACTAGTGTATTTTAAGCCACTCAGAGGTTCTATAATTATACTGAAGATCTAGGCTCTGCAAGGTAACAATGACTTTCTTAGGTCAGACAAATTATAGTTTGAACATCGTAATTAAAACCTAAAAAAAGGTTACAGTCAATTATTTCTTTAAAAAAGCTGCAGCGTAAAGTCTGATAAAACTCCACTGACTTTTAAAAGATAGTGAATGAAAATAACAGTGAAGCTTATTGATATGCTTGCATTTTCTTCCTTAGCAGAAGGAAAGTTGAGTTAAGGTGTTTAAGAACCGCTTTTTTTTTTTTTTTTTTTTCCTCAGATTAGCCTTTGACATTTGTTAGACTTGAAAGTTTACTGTCACAGTATCAAGTACTTCTAGGATATAATTTTATATAATGCTATCTAGAGTATCACCACTAATGTTAGTATATTGTTTTCCAGATATTTTCGTTGTTTTTGTGGAGCAATTGTCTAGGTAATAAGGGCATTGTGATGAGCAAACATCACAGCCAAAATAGGGAGCTCTTCCTTGTTCTGGGTTGTTCTTTTGAAATGATTTAGAGATACTTCAGGACTTTAGCAGGTTTGGTAGAAGAATATAGATATCAACTGACCTCTAATGCCATTTGCATCAATGCACCTAATCTGA
Source organism: Tetrax tetrax (assembly GCA_009806455.1). Classification (NCBI taxonomy): domain Eukaryota; kingdom Metazoa; phylum Chordata; class Aves; order Otidiformes; family Otididae; genus Tetrax; species Tetrax tetrax. The sequence continues at coordinate 43,756 of WHYT01013255.1, forward strand.
TCTAATATTCTTGAAAGATTGACTTATGTGGATAATTCTATTCTGTGTGGAAACAACTGATGTGTTACAAATAGTTGCATGCCATTGCCTTGTCCTCCTTCTAGAAGATAAATTACGTTGAAAGACTGCTGAAATAACTTATTTTTCTACTTTTTTTTTTTTTTCTGTATGTTTTCTTCATTGCAAGTGTATAATACAAAGGTAAATGATCTGGAAAGACTGCGTTCCTTCACTTAATAAATGGTTGTTGAGTTGATCCACAGAGCAAGCTCCGAAGTGATTTCTTTCAAAGCACAGACTTGAGGATTAGGAACTATTTCATTACACATGTTTAACTAATTATTACAATACGGAACTCAAGAAGGTGTGAAAGCAAAAGGTGATCTTAAACACTTTTTTTTTTTTCTGTGAGCACTTTTGGGACCACAAGTATCCATAGTTTTTTATTTTTTCCTTTTTATTTTTTTTTACCTATTGGTTACACATAATCACCATAATCACCAATCTCAGTAGTCAGAAAGTCTTTCTGGGCTTGCAGTTTTCCTTGAATCAAATCTTTTGTTGCACCATGCTGTTCAAATATCTTTCCACTGAAATCTCAAAAACTGATAAACATATTTGGCTAAATTCTACCCTGAAATGTGCCCTAACAAGCTTCCCAGTTAACAGTTTCCTCCTCATCTCCTTCATCCTCAGTACATATCCCTTTTCTTCAAAGTTCTACAAGTGAAAAAAAAGCTTCTTTGAACCTTCACAAAAAAAATTCTCTCCCCACTAAAGGAGCATTTGAAAGCAAAGTAGGTAAAGGGGGTAGACTAAACTAACTGAAGAAAAGATATTTACTTTTATTCAGTTTCCAAACTTTCTGTAATGTATACTTCAAAACTAATTTGGAAATGAGAACTGTGTAAGAATTCTGTAAAATAACTATAACAAGTTAGTGGTAGAAGTCCCATTCACTTTTAAAATACATTAATTTGATATTTACTTTCTTATTTTTTAATTGTGTGATCTTTCTTGAAATGATTAGGGAGAAATAATTATGAACCTATTTTAAAGCTTTTTTCTGTGGTAAGGCATTTGAATTATGCTTTTAGTGATTTATGGGGAGCTGTTAACAAAAATAATTTTTTCTCCTATATTTTTGTTCAATGCTTTCCTTTGGGATAAGGGAGAGATCATTCATTTAGAATAGTACATTAGTGAATCAAATTCTAAAGCATTGAAAATTAGTATTTTTATTTTTGTTTTATAATGTAGTCACTTAAATTAAAGGAAATATTTTGAGTAAATGAAGTTATACTACTGAATTACATAATTGGGGTTCTGATTAATCCCTTAGATAACTATGGTGGCTTTCATTATTTGGCAAATTTGGGAAGAATGTTGAGAGCAAAATCATAGTCTTTAACTAGATTTCAGGGTTTTGATGGGGTCAGCTGACCAGGGCCTGGAAACATAGAACAACTTCACTGTCTAGGAAAAATTAAATCTGTGAGTATTTCTTATAGCTTGCAAACAGAGGAAACAGAGTGCTTGTGTGAGTGTGAGACATATGCACTCATCTGGGACAAATTATGCTTAATAAGGATCTCATTTATAGTGGTGTGATGTATGCTTTTTACATCACCTTAAGCTGTGCTCTCAACTGAAAAAATATTTTAAAAAAATCTCGAAGTTGGTATTTTCTTCATATTTGCAGGAGGGCAATGTGCAGCTTCATCAAACTCTGTGCTGTGCTTCAGGCTAGTAGAAAATTCACTTAAATATTCTTTCTCACAGTGACTGAGGTAGTGGTCTGTTTGGGGGGAGCGGTGGGGTCCTCAGAAATTGGTAGATATTTGGCTGTTTCCAGCATCCACCTTTAACTAAGCATTCACTTAAGGAAAAACAAAGTTGGTCTAGCAGCTGTGGAAGAAACTTCTCTTCCACACCTTTTATCAGAGAAAAATTTTGTTTGCAAGATCACTTACCTTTCGAAATAGTTTGAAAAGCATCCTAGCTTTGACTATTGTGTTGAAAGCTGTGGTGATTCTGGACTTTAGGTGCTATGTAACTGTGGATGCACTAATAGTGAAGGCTGATATATAGGTGCTGAGTATGGGACACAGATGGTGAGTGCTTGAGTGATCATAAAGTTCTTATACAGCAAAAAAATATAGGCAGAGGAAATCTTATGTCCTTCTCAGTAGGCACGTGGATGAATGCAACCTGATGGCTAGTATCAGGGTTTCTGGTCTCAAGCAAGTAGCAATGCAGCTCAAAGGTAAAGGAGAACATAAATCTATGAACTGTTAGAGTTCCTTGGCCATCAGAAGTTACGAGGCAAAGGAAACATTTGAGAAAAAAAACAGCTGATAAGTATGTTGAGAAGCGTTGCTCTATAAGGGCTTCAGTGTTTGCTGCCTGCAAATATAGAGCTCTCTCCTAAGCACCTTCTGATCAACACTGGTCATCTTCATCCATTCCCTCGGGTCTTTCTTGGGTTTCATACGCTTGCCAGAAGTTTAAGGTCAATGCAAATTGACAGGGGAAGATGAAGGTTAAAAAAAAAAAAAAGTTTTAAATGTCTTAACAAGATTTTTGATTTGGCTTACTGAAGGAAATAAGAAGCTATTCTAATATCTATTTATTTTTATCCATCTTAATTTATCTGTTTGCCCCTGTGTCTTCATATTTTTACATATCTACTTTAAAGGGGGAAAATTGAACTTACTAAAATGGTTAAAATTCAGCCTGAAATTGAGAAAACTGAGGTTTATTGGCAGGAGGGACATGTTACAAGGGAAACTATTGAAATAAAGCCATATGTAGGGAAGGTAAAATAAGGTAATAAAGCATTGGATGAACAGTAATAAAAAGACCTAAGATATCGAATATGAACAATAGAAGCAGAAGTCAAGCAGTCAGCATGTAACAGATGGAAAGAATTAGTTTAATATGATGGTGAGGAGGAGGCTATAAAATTTTGTGAAAAGAAATGGAAGTAAGCCTCCATGCTGAACTAGACTACAAAATGATTGAAATAGGAGACCTTGATGTAGATTTGATGGGGGTATCCTGTGGGGCAGAGGCAGGGCAGAAGAGCTAGCTGCAGTGATTTCAGAAGATGGAAATACAGCAGAAGACTCTGCTCTCCTGATGAAATCGGCATTGAGAGCGAAAGCGTATGTGGTCATCTTGTAATCTTAACAAGCACCTTGCTACCCTAAGCGTAATGCTTCAGTTACCTTTTTCCCTTTTATTTTGAGAGAAATTGGAGGAAATCTCAAGTACGTAATTGCCAGTGCTCATTCACAATTTCTAGATTTGGTCTCTGTGGTTCCAGTCATTAAAGCTTCCTTCCCACAGTTTCATCTGTCGTATGAACTATATGTGCATCCTAGTTTCCTTTGTGATGAGTTCAGTAATGGCTTTTTTTTTTTTTTTTTTTTTTTGTTTTTTTTTTTTGGCTGGGGTTTGAGTTTGAGGGTGTGTCTGTTGTTTGTGTGAGGTTTTTGCCTTGATGACTAGTTGGGAACAATTTATAGAAAGTAAGAACAGTTCTTTTGTTTTTTTTTTTTTCCTACAAAGCAATATATGTATATACACAGATCCAAGTGCAGATAAAATTATGTCCCTTAACAAAATCATATATACCTTTTTTTTCCCCAATATCAAGATGCATTTTAAACACTTCCACAGCAAGATTTTCAGTTCTGTGGAATGCACCAATGCTCAGGTCCTGTACTTGTTGCTTTCATGGTGTTAGTAAGACTATTTCCTGCAGTTTAGTTGTAGCTAATCTTTGAAAAGCTAGAAAATATTCAGTAAATGACAGCTTACTGATAGTGACCAGGAATCTTGATGTTATATATGTTACTGAAGACCTAGAAAGACACAGAAAGGGGAGTGCAAGGCAAAGATCTGTGTATCATAATAGGCGTAATAAAGTAACTTTGGTTTAATATTTTCTTTTTCAATATGCACTCAGAGTAGGGTTTTAGAAAGTACTTCAGAGTGGAAGATGATAGGCTGAACTTTCCGTATTTCTAGCTTTGGACACAAGATCATCTTAAATATGTTGCCCCATAATTAGGTCTGTGTTCCTTTTCTGAGATCTTTGAAGTTTTGGGGGAGTATTCATTCCAAATTAAAACTTAAAAAAATAAAAAATTCCCAGCTGATTTTTTCTGCTAAACTCCATCTATTTTAAAAATCCTACCTTTAATCTTTTGTATTTCTCTGTACAGTTAGAAGTATATTTAAGCTTTATGAATAAGGAATTTTAAAAGTGCTTGCTGTAGTGTGTTTTTCAAGGAATAGACATAATACATAGATTTTATATATAAAATAAGATAAGACTCGAATTAGTCAGATCCAACCTTACTGCAATTACCTAAGGTAAAATCAAGAGTTCAAAGGAAAAATTCAATTTGAATTTTGATGGTGCTCCTAAGCACATGATTAATCCTTCTTCTTGGCTCTTTAATATCAGTAATTTAGAGTTTTATTTAACATCTGTGCTTAAATAGGACTTCTTTTTGCACCTGTAATTGTTTATGCATAAATTGCACAGAGTTTTTAACCTTCAGTTAGTTGTAGGAACACTTATGTCAGAAGGAGTCTATATAAACACCTAAATGGAATGTGCATCAGGTCTTTGTGTATCTTGGTATTGAAATTCAAGGAAATATAAATTTGTTCTAATAAAAAATGTGGCCCATGAAGAGTGTCACAGACAATATGAGGTGCAACTTAATATCTGCCATTATTTCATCCTTCAGATTACGTGCCAAAAAAAAAAAAAGGAGTAATTTAGAAAATATGCTTGAAAGCAGAAGTAACTAGTGACATTATAACTGAACTGACAGTTGCATGTTGTTAAATATGGAATGACTGAAATTAAACTACCTCCTGTAAGAAATACTGAATGAATGGCCCAGAAAAGATGATACTAAGGAAACTCGGTGCACTACAGAGAAACCCTCAATAATTATATTATTCAGGTCTTCTTTCTAAGTTGTTTTTTGTGGATTTTTTTATATTATCACACAGAAAATTTCTACTTACTGTAAATTATTTTTTCTGCTGGCTTTATGAGAAAGTAAAAAAAAAAAAATTAAAAATGCTTGCAATTTTCATAGCAATTAAAGCTTGCTAATTGCAATATAGAAGAATAATTTGTAGACCGAGTGAAATTTTAAATAGCTAGTGTTACTTTAAAACTTGACTATTACTTGCAGTGACTTGCAGCCCTAATGACTTGCAGCGTTGATTTTGGTAAGTCAGAGCAGTGAAATCTGTCTTCAATGTTTGCAATGAGTGAGTCTGTACTGAGTGTCGCTTTTCTATTATTTCCAGCTCTTGGGGGTTGATGTTTAGTTATTAAATATCTGCAGAATTCTCAATCTAGTCTTTTATACTTGACATAAAACTGGCACATCCTTACTTCTAAGTAACATAACTGATTTTCTTACTTACCCAATATTTGACAAGTTTAATTTTAAATTACTTATATTTGCCCAAATATAACTGTAGAGAAAGAGAGTTTGTCAGAAGTGCCACTGGTTAGACCAACACATATATCTTGGGGGAAAAAAGCCAAACCCCTGTACTACTTATTAGACTAATAAGTATGACTTGCAAAAACACTGTACTTTTCAGCAGCCAAGACTTTCTTCGGGTAATAAGATTTCTTTTTACCCCAAAAAATAGCTCCACATTGAAAAAGTCACCCATTTTTTTTTTTTTCCATAGCTATCAATCAGCCTCGTTAAAAATCTTGTCTTGCTTATATACATATATAGACTTTCAGAGCTTTAACTATTTCACTTCTGAACTATCTTCTTGTTGACTACAAGAGTAGACTGACATTAGTTACTTGTTCTTTTTCTGTGCACATCTTCAGGGCAGTCACACTAAAGAAATGAGAGAAAGTCCAACAGGTTTGCCAGAGTAAGAAATTAATTAGAATTAGTGTTTTCTCTTGTTAAAACAAACATAGACATCTACTTATTTCCATCCAAATTAAAGAAAGTCCATGGTTTGCTTTGGGAAAGCACCGGAGACTCATCTGCTTCTGGTATTTTCTGTTGTAGTCTACTTCATGCATTTGTTTTCAGAAGCATCTTTTAAGCATGTTCATGTCTGAAAGTATTAATTCATATTAATGAGCTGCACAAATCACTTTCATTAGACTTGTAACAATTTTTTTTTCTATAGTTTTTGCTATAATTTTAGCTTGATGCTTCCTTGTTCACTGGAAAGAATCTAGAATGAAAACGGAAACATAGACTATGAGTGGCCCTATTCTGTCCTGTCAAAAATTGATCTGTTCTGTATCTCCAGAGCTGCTGTTTCCAGCTCAGGGTACTTCTTGATCTGGATATTTCTTTGTATATAGAAATACAGTGGATCTCTCATGAACTTGTCCAGTGTCTCCCTGAATGCATACAAATTTAAGGATTCATGCTATCTGCAGCAAGGAGTTCTAGAGCATCAGTGCACTTTGACATGACATATCTCCTCTACTTACTTTTTTTTTCTTGAATCTGCAACTACTAATTTTAGTAGAGGCCTCCTAGGCCTAGGCAGTCAGTCCTTGTATGTATGTCACTGCATGCCTTTAACCACCTCTATCTCTAGTGTGTCTGCTCATACAGATGAGCCATGCACTTTTAAAGCAAATCACTACCTTGTTCTCACTTCTGATGTGATTCCTTTTGGATTAAAGCACGGCAGGTGCTCGGCTCCAGACACGCGCCTAATGCAGCTCTAAATACTGATGAATGTTCAGGCAATGGGACTAGGGAAGAGGTAGTTTAAAATAAACCCCCATAAATCTTTTATACTGTGAGTGTTAGCACCAGCTGTTTCACTCCACAAACCTGCTAGTAAAAAAAAAAAAACAGCTTGTCTATCAGTATATCTAGACATCCATTTATTTAGATCAAGAAAATATCTTAGCTCTCATATCTACTGTTGCATCCTTGAAAACCTGAAATAACTCTGTAAAAAGCAGAATCTTGCTGATTCCTAGTGACTATTCCCAAACACCGCTATCTCAGATTAGGTGCTGAAAATATATAGAAAAACTAGGATTTAAAATATAGCATCTTTTCGACAATGTTTCAGCATCTTGTTATGTATCTATAAAGTGAGATCTCTGAAAGTGCAATTTAGCTTCAAACTGAATTCATTTGTCAGTTGCTTTCTTTCTCTTATTATCTTATTTGATATAGCTAGATGTAGTTCTTCCAGAAATATAAAATCCAGCTTGTCAGGCTCTCATGGGTATAATTATCTAAATTGGCAATTGACATAAACAAGAGTAGCTGAGACCTATTTCCAAATTCTAAAAGATCAGATTTTTTAATATGTATTCCCATGTTAAATTTCACACTCTTAAAAGCAATCTCCCATTTCTAATCTTTGTAGATAATTCAGTAGGATCCTACGGTGAATATTGACAAGCAGCGTGCTCACCTATACTATTCCCGAAAAGTAAATATATTTTGGTTTAAGAGTTTATTTTAATTTAAGCCTTCTAAGATTGACATTTTATATTTTGTTGGTGTAACTGATTCAGGATATCTTTCTAGTGCTGTGTAAATAATTTATTTTCTTGATTGAGTTGATGAACTGGGAAAAAAAAAGACCAAATAAACTCCAACCAACCCTCAAAACTGATCCAAAGTATTTTTCCAAGAAAAAAAAAGCAGGAAAAATGTATTTGATTTTAGCCTTCCTCTCTTTCTCACTGTCTTATGAACGTGTTTTCTGGCACATATGGTAGAAAATGGCAGTGCATGTAAGTAACAATTCAACAGATAATGACTATGTCTGGAAAGTTAAGGGATTTAATTCACTCCTATCTTCTGTTCAATGTCTATTTTGTCTGTAAAAGAAAGCCAAACTGTACCATTTTAGACAGGAATGGATTTTTCTTGTAGGCTAGTTAAATGCTAGTTTAACTCTATGTATCTTTTTAAAAATATCTAGAAAGTGCTAGGTTCCTCAAAAAGAAAACTGAAGAAGTTGAAACATCACAACCACAAAGCTTAATAGCATCTGTATTAAACCAGTTTAACAAAAATGTAGCCATAGATCAATATTTAGAGTAATTGCAGAACATCACCTATACTCTCTGATAATACTCAAAGTTATCAAAAGACTGTATCTCTGATTTTTTTCCAAAATAAATTGGGCTGGAAGGAACTAAGCCTTATATTGGTCTTGTATCTTACTAGTAGAATAACTAAGGCTCTCGAGCAATTGAAAAGCTGACATCAAAAAACGCAAAAAAAAAAAGAGGAAACTTAAACAAGTACAAACATAGTAAAAAAGATAAATACAGTATTTGAAGCTGAGCAGAACACACATTCGTAAAGGATGGCTAAAGGTTGCAAGGTGATTGTCTGCTAATAATGGCCAGTCATTTTGAACCCTGGTTGACCTTTGCATAGCATGGGCTTTTGAGTCATTTGCGTTGTCAACTGATTGTCACTTGTTTCCTTCTCACTACAGGAGAAGGAAAGCCAAAAGAACAAAGTTTATGCTATCAGTGGCATTGTGGTGTTCGTCTTCCCGCTCCTGAGGTCATATTGCTGAGTTAGCAGGATCTAGAAATAAAAGCTTATAGACCAATTATATGTTCTAAAATGTAAAAAAAAAAAAAAAAAAAAAAAAAAAAAAAAAAAAAAAAAAAAAAAAAAAAAAAAAAAAAAAGGCAACAACAACAGAAAAAAAAAACAAACAAAACCCCCTCAAATCTAAACCCCCGAACACCACACACACACAACACAATTCTGGTACCCTTCAAAAACTCAGGAAATTATGTATGAACTGTATCATCAAGACCTGATGCAGAAAGTGTCTCTGAAAAGTGACAGTATATACAGAAGAAATTCTAGTAATTTAATCAAGTTAATACTGAAATTTAAACCTTTTCTTGTATTTCCTGTGATCTGAAAAATGGTGGTTAGGATTATTAGCTTTAAGGAAATGGCATCTGTCCCAGAGCACAGCAGTAAAGGAACTTGAATTTCAAAGAGAATTCTAGTATGTAATTATAATCTTATATTCTAATTATTACAATTTTATACAGTTTGTATAGCTTTCACTTTATGAACATGTTCAGCAGAATGGCATTTTTATGTTCCAAGATATAAGATTTTGATATCAATGTGATGACAAGGAAAATAAGCAGATAAAAAATTCTAGATAATTATTAGAAGACGTAGAATACGACCTGGAGTTTTACTTTACAAACAAGAGTTTGCTATAACTCTCTCCTAATACAATTCTAAGGCTGCCTTTTTGTGAGCTTTTTAGTGTAAGTTATTATGCTGTCAGTCTTGGGCACCATATACAACACTAAATTTTACTGTTGGTTGGTTGCTTACAAACTATGGAAAATAATAAGTAGGCCAAAGGGTAATGCAACATGTCTCATTCTTTTTGAAAGATATTATGAGAAGGATCATTAATAAAATATTGAAATTGTGTTCTCTATGTGAAATTACAGCTTTTTTTTTTTAATTTACCAATTTAAGAATACTTCTCAGAATAAATTCAGGTAGAGTTTTTCACCTATGAAAAATAGATAGTTCTGTTTCTTGAAAAGGAAAAACAAATAAAAGAAAACCCCAAAAGACCCCATCTCAGTTTTAAAGGAGCTTTATGTGGTTGTAAATGTTGAATATTTTTACAGCCTGCTGCCACTTGGTGCAACTTTTACATCATGTTTAACAACACATTTGTTCCTGAAGAGGAAATAAACGTATTAGACTAAGAAGAGTCTGTGAAGGATATAGGCAGCAGATTCAAGACAAAGAAGAGAGGGCATGTTATTTAAAACAACGCCAAATTATTGTATCAATTGGTGAATAAGATTTTAAGTATGAATGAGATTTAAAAAAAAAATACTAAAATAGAAATGTCAGTCTTCTATCTCCAGTTTCTCAGGTTTAAAAAAAAACTCATCAAATTTCAGAATAAATTATTTCTGTGTACTCCTACAATATAAGAAAACCAGATCTGTATTTCTCTGAGACAGTATTCTTTGAAATATCTCCTGAAGATACTGAGATTCTAACATATCTCCTCTCCCCAGCATGTTATAGTTGCTTTTTTTCTTTTCACTTTTGAGGTCCTTGTAGTACCTGGAATAGTTCCACCTACAAATCATCCATCAGACTTCTTTCACATGGAATGGATACTTTCAATGGAGCTACTTCATTTGAGGATGTAACAGTGCAATACATGTTGAAATACACAGGGTACTCAATGTAAATAATCATGAGCAGTGAAAATAATTTCAAATACAAATTTGTTTGGCAGACACAATGCTTAAACTGCACTGGAGCATTGTCAATTTTGACTAAGCCAATTTTACTGAAAAATGTTATAGAACACAGCACTTTTCATATTCATTTCACTTAAAAATGAGACATTCCTAGTAGTGTGTATCTAGATGAATATAATGTGAAAAGAATAAAAAGAAACAAAACTTTAGCACCTTGTAAAGGTTACTACTATATGTTATTCTTACTATTTGAAGGTCTTGAGCTTGAGTTAATCCACGCAGAAGCATGAAGAAACACTATTCAACATGTGCAAATTCCAATTAACTTATTTTTACTGTGGTTGGGAAAGAAGTGAAGTTCTTATTCAAAATTGGTTACTGTGGCAAATTGAAAATTTTGAAGGATATAGGAGGCAACAGATTTGCATGTTTAACCTCCAGAACACGTAAAATATGGTTTTGCTGTTGTTACTCTCAGATAGGTGACCTTTATTTTTACTGAACTTCTCCAGTAAAGGAAATGCTAATGCATCTACAAACCAGACTGATTTATTTTTCAGTAGTTTGTTTGGAAAAATTATTAATATCTTAAAAATTAGAGAAAGGCTAGCTAAACTTTAATTGTAGCCTCAACTTAATAGATTTATCTTTTACATTTACATCAGCATGCTGTTAGATATATGGAGATAGACAATATTAAAATAGAATTGCTTATTCTGACTGTAGCATTACAAAAATATTTTGATTTGGACTGAGGACTGAGGCAGATTAAGACAAGACTTTGGGGAGAGGATGTCTAATAGCTATTTCTGGAAAGATAATGTAAGGGAAGAACAAACCATAATTAAAATGCATTACTGAGAAATCAGTGTTATCAAATGCATAGCAGCAAATATCCTTTCACATCTTTGAGATGATCTGAAAAAAACTGAAGCACACAACCAAAAAAGCAGTTAACAATTATCTCTAACATTGAGAGATGTATTATCTTTTAGTCCATTCTTCTCTCTATCGTAAGTACTGGAAGAAAATAGTTTGAAAGCAGATCATGCGGCATTATAAAAAATGAATCTTACCAAGTAAAGGCAGATCCCTTACCCGAGTTCCCGGTGCTCTCTCTGACAAGGAGAACTTTATTGTAGGCAAAGAAAATCTAAGTAATAAAGGCAGTATCTGACAGTTCTTCAAGGTATAACTATGCTGATTGAATTTAATTGATGATCTGTACATGAAAGTACCATTATTGTCAAGACATTAAAAACTTCTGGCTACTAAAATGATGAAACAGGTGGTTACAGGTAGCAAAATGCCAGAGTAGGATTGAAGATTATTACTTGGAAGTAATAGCTTGGAAGAAATAAGTACTCCTACTTAAGACTTCTGTATCTGTAGGGCTGCAAAAATTCTTGTGTTATGGAGGTGCTTCAATGGGACACAGAAGTCTTGTAATAATCACCTGGACTGCCTGAATAGGGTTGCTGATTCTTTCAGAGGATGAGGTGGTCTAAGAACCTCATAAGTCTCAGTACATCTCCCAAAGTATTTTATATTTGGTACTGCAGGAGGTGAGGAGTAATCACAAATGATGAAAACAAGATGAGGAACAGGTTTCCCTTTAAGTTTAGGTTCTGTAGGTGTGCAAGTTTGTGGGTTTTGCTTTTCTAACAATAAATAATGTGCTGAAATTTTGCTTTATAAACTAAAACTTATAATGGCATCTGGACAGCTTTAGAAACTTTACTGGATAAAAATAAATTCCTGATATTAATTCTCTTTCTTTTCTAATTGGTGTGATAATTACTTTAAATGGAGCCTTGCTCTACTCGGCAGTGTTGTGTAATTAATTTCACTTGTGGCTGAAACATTCTCCTTGGTAGGGCTTCTTGGTGAGTAACTTCTGCTTTCAGGCTTAACAAAAAAAAACCCAACACCCCCCCCA
>WHYT01013255.1:63459-114988 GCA_009806455.1 Tetrax tetrax
ATATATATTTTAAAACCTGTGTTTTAAATTGGGGAAGGAGTTGATATAATTCTGCTTCTTGACTTGAATAAATGATGAATGAAATCTCGGAGGGGAGGGTTTTGCTTTTTTTTTCAGGATTGAAGGAATTTATCACACTATAGGAAATGAAATGGGAGACCTTTTAATCAATTAATTTTTCTGATATTAATTCAAAACTTCAGTGCAGTTTTCCATTCTTTACCTCTTCTTGCCAACTTGGTATTATGAAGGGCTGATATGTGGGAGACCTTATAAGACCTTATAAGCTAAAGGGGGCTTATAAGAAAGATGGGAAGAAACTCTTTAGCAGGGCCTGTTGAGATAGGATGAGGGGTAATGGTTTTAAACTAAGAGGGTGGATTCAGACTGGATATAATGAAAAAATTCTTTACAGTGAGGGTGGTGAAGCACTGGAACAGGTTGCCCAGAGAGGTGGTAGACGCCCCATCCCTGGAAACATTCAAGGCCCCATTGAACGGGACTCTGAGCAACCTGATCTAGTTGAAGATGCTCCTTGCTGGGGTGTTGGACTAGATGACCTTTAAAGGTCCCTTCTGACCCAAACTATTTTATGATCTATGATTTACTTATGTAGCCAAAGGAAGGATAAAATGGTTCAGCTGTGAATGGAATGGTTAGTTTGGAGAAATCTGCTTTGAGCTCTGAGATGAAAGAGCATGCTTTCTGAACTTCATATGTATGGAGGAGATGAAAGGGATTTCTTTCTCATAGACCTGTGTGTTTTACGGGTTTTACAGGTTTTGGTTTTTCTGTTGTGGTTTTGGTTTTTTTTTTAAGGGAGTGGGGGGCCAAAAAGTAGCCCAAAATATAAGAGGGTACACATGATAGCCTGCATAAAGGTGTTAAAGTTGAAGAAATAAGCTAGTTCTTAATGGAAAAATTAAGTTTCTAATTTTCATCTTAGCACTGTTACTACTAAACATCAAAAAGCAATTAAAACTAAAAAATCTCAAATAACAAAACCTAAAAAATCTCACTCCTTTGGAAAAGAATATCTGTATAATTTAGGGTACATTTCTTGTTTTCCTGATAAATTTAGAAGGTAGATGAGCATATCAGTTAAAAAAAAAAAGAGTCTCAAGCTAGTTTATAAGCGAAAGATATGGATTAATGTCTTGGCTTTACATTTGAAGCACCACAAAAGAAGGTGAAAACAATTGTTAGATGTGAGGTTGTGATTTGTAATTTCCATTTATTAATTCTCCTGCAATAATGCTTCTGTTTTTAAGATATATTTCAAAATATTTTCCTGAGAAACAGGAGCATTGATTTAACAATTGAAATTAGTGTCAGCATTGCTATTAACTCAGAATAGACCAGAATTTCCTACTCCAGGTTTATCAGTACATAGGCAGCACAGCACATGACTGTGGGCTGAGACATCTGGACTTGAGAAACAGAGTGATTAGGATAGACACAGTGAAGAGTATGTGTTTTCCAGGGACACAAATTGTGTTCTGTGCTGATACAACTTTAAGCATAGTATAATCTTTAAAAGCTGCTGTATGTAATGTGCATGTACCTGAAAGCATATTCCTAGAGGGAACGGTAGCTAAAAATGGTAGAGTGAGGTTCCACCTCTTAAAGAATCTAGTTCTGATGATCTCATTTTATGTTGAGTTTATTCTAACTAGTGGATCTGCTTCTCAGTGTTTAAAAACAAGAAGGTCTTGAGTTTTACTTTGCTTAGGTTGTTAAAAGGATTTTTCCTTAGATAGAAACCCATGATGCAGACTTGCCTGGATTATTCTTCCTAAATGATGGTTGGCATAACACTGTAATTTTTATTAGGATATTTTTCATGAGGTGATGTATGTCTGTACTGCTGCTTCAGGGTCATCTGTGAGCAACATCAGCTTGGAAAGACCTTGTTTGCATGATTTACCAAAGTGCAAAGAGAGTAATTCTGGTCAAAGTTGGCCCAATGTCACTGAAATGAAAGCCTTATAGTGTTATCAGAGAACATCAGAACTGTAGTTTGTGTGTGTCGGTGGAGTCTTGTAACCACAGCTCAATGTATATAATTGCAGTGGAGCTGGAGATCAAGAAGCAAGACTATAAGAGAGAAAAGTTAATAGCCTGTTATCTGGTATTCTGAACAGTCTCTTGGGTCAATGATGTACTATGTTGAGAAACCAGCTATGAAACTGTAGAACTGTAGAACAACTGTAGTTGTTGACAACAATTTTGCAGGGCAACTGAGGTCCACTGGATAGCCATATAAACAGTGATAATAATTAAAAAAAAATAATATCTGATTGAGATATCTAGGGGGATTTTTCTTTTTTTTTTTTTCATTTGATAGGGAGGTTGAAGAAGGAGTTAGAAAGGAAGGGAAAAGCAAACTGCTAATTATTCATCACACAGATATTTGAGTTGGTTTTGAGCTGTCCAAATTAATACAGTGTTCATTGATTAGGGTGCAGGTGGGAGGGAATTTTTATAAATACCAAATATAAAGACGAAAAGTTGTATTCTTTGTTTTGATTTTTTTTTATGCCTCCTTCCAAACATTATCCAGTGCTTACTCCTTCAGCTTTGAGTATATTCCTACCCAGAGAGATTGGTTCTAAGAGGACACCTCAGTGCATTGTATCCACTGATGAGAACCTGCATGCAAATATCTCTTATCTGATATATTTTCTTCTCTTTAAGACAAAGGTTTAGGATTTGAGGTACTTTGTGCTTTTATTCTTTGACAAAAATGTTTGCAAATCATTTTGTGTTGGTGATGTGAAGATCACTGGTCAAAATGGGTCAGCTCAGCAACATAAGCACAGAAACTCCATGAGCATCCTTTCCTGCATCCTTACACTGGGCTTACTTTTTATTTATTTCCAATTTTGTTTCATTTAATTACTCTCTGGAAACGGAGGTGAATTTGTTCTTGTATTGATTGAAAGGATCCCTATAATATGCCTTTTGTTTTTATAAGTTTCCTAATAATCTGCCACTGGTCTTTGTTGGAGATGAGTTACTAGGTTATGTGGACCTATAGCCTGAGCCAGTGTGGCTCTTCTTGTTCCTTTGGCTTTTTTACTAGTTGCCCACCAAGTAGAAATTTTTATGTGATCTGATTAAACATTGTAACAAAAATATTCACACAAAACCTTTATCATAATGTCAATGTACCATGCCAATTCCACTGTCATTATTTCTGTGGAGAAGAGAAAAGAGCTGCTTCGGAGTTAGTTACACATCAGTTACTGTTAAAGAAATTTTAAGATCTTGGTATCTGTATGCCCTTTCTCCAAGAGAGGGATTGAAAGAGCAAACTGCAATTTAAAACCATGACTGCCAGTAATGATATTCAAGGGACTAGAAAAAGAGGCTTTTCTTCTTAAACAAAACAAAACCCTGTGGGCAGTCCCAAGCATGTAACCAATTACTTATCTTCTTTTCTATCTACCTTTTGTTGTGTGACTATTATTCACAGTATGGACATCTTAAGATCTACATAGATGCTTGCTGCAGATCATCAAGCTGATGTTACATTTTTCAAGTTGAAAAAAAATAGTGATAACAGTTTGATAATAGGGGCACTACAGTTTCAGTTGCTGTACAGCAACCACTGTGCCGGACAAGAGAGGCGAGGCAGATATCTACAGCAATTATTTCAGCTGTAACAGTAATAAACTGTTGGACAATTTAGTAGGAAATTCAGGATATTTTACAAAAGTAATCTTATGAACTCTGTGAGGTGAACACAAATGCTAGCCACTAACCAGGCAAGGTATAAAAATCTTAAACATATGAAAGAAAATACTTACATCTACTTATTGCACACCCTTATCACTTTAGCTAATGTAAGCTATTTCAATAACATACGCTGGTGACCTTATTTGCTATATAAAGATTGTACTAATAAACAAGCTCAGCTATGCAGGGCTCCAGCCAAGGCTACTTTAGGAGTATGTGTGTTTGAGTAGAAGGGAATGGATTTATTTCAATGTTTCTTTCCCCTTCTGGGAAGTTTCAGATTTTGTCAATGTTTAATGACTCCACATAAAAAGCACCTACTTTTTCTACACTGATGAGTTTTTCTTAGAATCGTAGAATCATTTTTCTTTCACTTTGCAATGTATTTCTCTTTGTGCTCAAAGAGTTGTTCCATCAGGTGTTACACAGCAGTTTTAGTGAACAATGAAATTTTAAATAGGTGGATAAGGCACTTGCCTAGTCCATTCTGAGTTGAGCCCAGATGTTAAGTTCAGAATGAGCCTAGATACTAATTTTCTATCAGATTAAAAAAAAAAAAAATTGTATGAACACCAGCTTGCCAATTCTGTGTTGTATTCAGTAAAACAGTAAATAAATATAGATTCTTTTTTGTCTTTTGAAGATTATAAAATATGTACCATTTAGATATGTAGCCCTCATACATGTGCTCTGTCTCAAAGAATGGTTAAGTTTGGAAGGGGCTTCTGGAGGGGTCATCTTGTCCAATGCTCCCTGCTCAAGGAGGACCACCTAGAACAGGTACTGCCCAGGACAATGTCCAATTTCTCTGGGGAACCTAGTCCAGTGCTCAGTCACCTTCACAGTAAAAAAAAAAAGTTTCCTGATGTTCAGAAGGAGCCTCTTTTGGTTTTGGTTTGTGCCCATTGCTTCTTGTCCTGTCACCGGGCACAACTGGAAAGAGTCTGGCTCCTTCTTTGAATCCTCCCTTCGGTTATTTATATACGTTAATAAGATCCCCCTTGTGCCTTCTCTTCTTTAGGCTCAACTGTCCCAGCTCTCTCAGCTTTTGACCATAGGAGAGACACTCCAGTCATCTTAGTGGTATTTCAGTGGACTCTCTCTCTTGTCCTGAAGAGCCCAGTGGACACAGCACTCCGAGTGTGGCCTTGCAAGTGATGAGGAAAGAGGAAGGATCACCTCCCTCCACCTGCTGGCAAAACTCCTCCTAATACAGCCCAGGATGCCATTGCCCTTCTTTGCAATAAGAGCACATTGTTGGCTCATGTTCCACCTGGCTTCCACCAGGACTCCTAGGTCCTTTTCTGCCAAGCTTATTTCCAGCTCATTGCTCCCCAGTACTTACTGGTGTGTGGGGTTTTCCTCTTCAGGTGCAGGGCTTGGCACTTCTGCTTATTGCAGTTCCTGAGGTTCCTGTCAGCTCATTTCTCCAGCTTGTCAAGGTATATGTTTCATAAGAAGCTAAGATTTACCAGCATAGTTCAATGTTTTTCCTCCCTGTCTTTGCTTTTTTTTTTCATGGAAAGTGGGGTCATTGACATCTTTCATTCTGAATGTGTTCGGGGTCTAGTGCATAATTTCTGTCCTGAGTAATACCTCTAGACTCTGAGCAACCTGATCCTGATCTGGTTGAAAATATCCCTGCTCATTGCAGAGGGGTTGGACTAGTTGACCTTTAAATGTCCCTTCCTACCCAAACCATTCTATGATTCTAAATAGTTTTTTATTTTACTGAAGATAAAGATTAAAAAAAAAAGTCATTATGTATTCCTTGGTAGAATTTAATAGTTGTTTTATAGTCTGGAAAATACAAATAAACTCAGGATCTGAAAAAAAAAATCGGCATAATATGATTTCAAAACATTTTTAATATTAAATACAGAAAGGATGCAGAAGGTGACAAATATTGGCAGAGCACACACTGGACACCTTTGAGGCTATATGCTATTAATGGAATGGGCAAACAAGGATAGTTTTATGCAAGGTGGACTTAAGCAACTTATATAAAAGTTCAAAAACCTAATGTTTCTCTTTACTGCTCTCCCTTCTATTTTACCACAAAACAGGGAGACTATAATCAAGAAAGTGATATGAACATTTCTTGATAAAGATTAATCTGCCTGTTTCTTCTTTTTACAGTAATACTCAAATTTGAGTAATTTTTAGGTACGTATGCAACCACAGGAAGAATTTTGCATTCTTATACTGGAGTTCTTTCTGTCCAGTTTTCTTGGTTCGTATTTTCATCCTTAAATCATATCACAGCCTTGCTTGTAAGGGACAGTGAATCTCTTAATAAATCCTGACAATAAATGTTTCACAGTTTAAGAAGTTTGTAAGCCCTAGTGACTACTTAATGCTGTATTCTTTGTCTTAAATGGAATATTTTAATGGATTTTTAATACATATATAAACATGCAAATTAATATTACATGTTGTAGAGATGTGAAATCTTATTAGGAACAAATTCTAAAAGGATTGTGCATCACAAAATGAAAAAATAAAAAAAAACCCTGCTGGTATTAATAGAAGAGTGGCTGTGCTATGTGCAGTAATTCCTGCTTTTCCACAATCAATGTATCCATGTAAGGTATTTTTAAGTGCTTTATAACCACAATATTAAAATGCCAAACTTTTTCCTAATATATGTCCTGAAAACATATGACAATAATATTAATTTGCATTAAAGTTGTTATTCCAAAGAAATATTATCCTTAAAAGTTTCTTTATGATCTTTTTATGTTTTATTTTATCTTGTCAAGTTCTATGTTTGCATGTAATTCACCTTTCCAATGTTAAGAAAGATGTTCTTACGACAGATACAAAATAAAACTCTTACTAAAAATATATATAATAATTTGAAGACTGTTAATCTAAAAGGTTTTTATGAGAGTGACATTAGTGTGCAGAACACACAGGTCAGTGCACCTGATATTCAGTACAGGTATGTAACAGCATGCAATATTTAGCACTCTGCAGGGATGTTGAAAATTGGCAAGGGATTTCAATGCTAAATTTAGACTTGGAAAATTCAGCCAAACCAGAGTAGCTTAAGTTGTTAAGCATTAATCAAGTGTTTCCATAGTGACAGGTCAGTACCGTAGGTGCCAATTCATGGGGAAAAATTACATGTTGTTTCATGTGGGGAAAAATGCATGGTTGAGGCAAGATAGACAAAACTCCTTTGCATCACAAACCTTTTCCTTGGGTAAGTGGAGATAGCAAAATAGAATATCTGAGGAATGTTGGAACATGAAAGTGAATTATAGTATGTAAATGCTTGGCTGGCTGATGCAATGAAAGAACTCCATAATCTAAACACTGATTACGTGAAACAGTCCTGAAAATTTTGGTGCTTTTGGAGGTTTCAGAAAAACAGATAAGGGAGAACACCCACACATCCACTTCATAAGCACTGAGCACAAACTTCTTGAATGCTCATAGCCATAGCTGTATGAAAGTAGTGTTCACTTCTCCAAAGATTTGGATAATCTCAAAAAAAGCCCTGAAAGAAATATCAGTATTTTAGGAATAAAATTAGTCTGATGTGTCTAAAAACTACTTTTTTTTTTTTCATCCTATGTGGTACTTAATGTTACTATACATGCCATGACCAAGTATAATTTCCTGCAGAGGTCATGGTCAATCTTTTTCTTTCAGTTGTCTTCTGTATGGTCTCCAGGCATATCTGGAGAAGGGAAACCTTGCTTTGCTTTTTCTCTCCACAGTTAGTACTAGTCTTGGACTTCTTTTTTGAGTTTATACTCATTATATGGGTGGCCTATCACTGATCTCACTGGTCTGACTTGTTGCTAGTTTCAAGTCAGTTTCTGACAACATCTGTAACTGTCAGTGTATAAGAATACAAATTTGGATGTGAAATTGTTATGACTTAGTCTATACAACTGATTCCAGTTCACCACACTGATGTATTCCCCTTTCATATATTTCTAGGTCTATGAAATGTACAACTACTCAAAGCAGAAAAAAAAAAAAAGCATTGCGATCTACTACAAACTAAGTGCTATCTTTGGGGAAAATGATCCATGTTTGAGAAAATGTGTTATTTAATGGGAAAAAGTAAGTTAAATAGGACAAATTAATCTCCTTGATAAAGGCAGCATATCTTCTAATGTGGTCAAAGAATGATGTTCTTGATAGACAACTCATTAGTGAGGAGTGCCAGGTGAAGAACTTGCATTTGAGACTGTTGCTGGATTAATTTTTTTTTTTTTTTCCATAAGGAAAAGAGTTTACTTCTGTCAGATTTTCTAATTTAGTTTCAATGGACACTGAAAACTTGCATTTCTTAATTTATTTGTGTTTCATTGTCTTATTTCCTCCATAAATCCTGAGTGAAGTTAGTTCTACACGATGGTGACAGTAGCTTGGCTAGCAGGGTTATATAGTATACTATGGCAAAGGAAACTGTCCTTATGTATCAGGGGCACAAGTAGCCTACGGCTATTACTCTTTCATAGCAACATGTGGTTTAAGTTTACAGATAAATGTATCAAGTCAGATGATTCAAAGTGAAGCAGGTATTTAAATTTTGAAATGTAAAAATGTAGAAATAAACGAACCCGCATTATGGGGAAAGACTGAAGGAGTTAGGTTTTTTGTCCCTGGAGAGAAGAAGGCTTGGGAGGACCTCATCAGTTTTCCAGTACTTAGGAGGTATATACAAAGATGATGGAGGCTCTGTCTTCACAAGGAGTTACATGGAGAAGACAAGGGGCAATGGGCACAAGTTGCTCCCGGTGAAGTTTTGTCTCTATATACGAAAGACTTTTTATTTATTTTATTTTTTTTATTAAATAGTAATAACAGTCATTCACTGGAACAGCCTCCTAAGGGATCTGGTAAAGTCCCCATTGCTGGAGGTTTTCAAGATGCAGATGGATAAAATCATAGAATCATAGAATCATAAAATGGTTAGAGTTGGGAGGGACCTTCAAAGGTCATCTAGTTCAACCCACCTGCAAGGAGCAGGGACATCCCTGACTACATCAGGTTCCTCAGAGCCTCATCCAGCCTGGCCTTGAACATTTCCAGGGGTGGGGCATCCACCACCTCTCTGGGCAACCTGTTCCAGTGTTCTACAACTCGCATTGTAAAAAATTTTTTCCTAATATCTAATCTAAATCTACCTCCCTCTATTTTAAAACCATTACCCCTCGTCCTATCACAACAGGCCCTACTGAACAGCGTCTCCCTATCTTTCTTGTAGGGTGCTAGATAATATCATCTACACTCCCTTTCCCACAAAAGGTTGGACCAGATGATCTTTAAAGGTCCCTTCCAAGCTAGGCTGTTGTATGACAAATAAGAGACAGATAAAGTGGGTTAAGAAAAATTATTCCAAAAGTAGACTGCTTTTTGGGGTGTGTGTGCAAGGGTACAGTTTTCTTATACAGAAGAAGTAAAGCAGCTTATTATTTCTTAAAATGTTTGAGAAATTGTTGGTCTATTTATTACACTCTATGTAATGAGCCGGAAACTTTGAATTTTAAGAGGAGTTGCAGTGGCCAAAAATAAACCCTGAAAAAGGAAAAAAACCCTAAATTTTATGAGGCAGTTCTATAAATTGGAAAAAGTAAGCTTGAGAATGAGAGGAAAAGCTTGCCAAAATTCAATTTAAGCAGGAAAAAGCATGAAATGTTGTTTTCCTTGTCATTCCTCTTAAACCAAAGGACAATGTAAAGTTGTAATTAATGTAAAACAATGAATTTTATGTTAATGTACATAACTTATTATCACCAAAATTTCAGTCAGAAACTGACCTCTAAGTGTTATTTTTTTGTTAAATTTTTTTTGTGTGTAAGATGCTCAAACCTAGTGAAAACCTTTTGGTAACTGCACTTCTTATAGTTCCCACAGGACCCTGAAATAAAGCTTATGGGAACATTGTAAAAAGTAGTAACCCTGTCAGTGCAATTTATGAACCATCTACTTTTCTGATCAATACATGGATAGGAGTTTTATTGTAGGAGGGGAAAAAAATCAACCAAACTCAATCAAACAAAAAAACTTGTGATCCTAAAAATTGCGTATTTTATGGCACACAAAAGTGTAGTGGGTACTCACCCAGGCCTCTGATTGCATATACCTCAAATATAAGGGTTTTCTTACAGTCTGTCAGCACTCTTATGTGGTATAACCCCATGCCTTTAGTCTATTTTCACTAGTGGGTTTTCCCATCAAACTGAAACCCAGTTACAGTCCCTAAATTACAGTAGAAGGGCCGGTATATGATATTTATATAAACTTTATTTCTGGGTCTAGTGGGGGATACATGCCACAAAAAGAAAATATAGCTATTAAATGTTTTTATTTAAGACAAAATTATACCACCTGAAATCTGTCTCTCAAGGAAAAAAGACACGTAAGGTTCATTTACTGACTGAAAAGTGTGTGATGGTAAGTATGATCCTTAATGCATAACTTTTCCTCTTAGGCTCAGTTGAATTCTAAGCAATTTTATCTCTCTGTTATGTAACACATAGTACAGTACAGGTATGCTAGGAATACGTATATTAATCCAAAATATGTATGTGCTGTCTGGGCTTGTTCTTAGTCCTAGGCCAAGTACTTCAAATAATTGATATAGCATTCACATGTGAAGTCCTAGAACAAGAACCTTCAGGTTTCAAAGTCAAACACTAAAGTTAGAAAAAGGTCACAATTAAAGTAGCCATTGAGATTTCTTGTGGTGTCTTTTTTGTGTATGTTTTGCTGTGGTCATGAATTACATCATCATTTACTGTAAACCTTTCTGTGAAACCTTATAATTCATCATTGCACAGAGGAGAAAGCATTTGCTAAATGGGGAACTGCTAAATTATTTTTCATTATGTTCATCAGTAAATAGTGGCTGTATGCTGTACTTTTTACACACCTTCAAAATGTTGCACTTTATACAGAATTATTAATTTCCTTCATTTCTTTGCTGTTTATAACCACAATCTGAAGGATTCACAATATTTTATGAAATTAGCTTAACAATAGTTTGTTAGGTAAAGTAACTGCTTTGCCTTCACCTTGCAAAGGTAAGCTTAAGCACAGAGAGGTTATCAGACAGGCTATCCTTTGTTCTGTAATAAGTCAGTCAGGTGCTGGAGACAAAATAAGCTGTGTCATGCTACATAACCATCTCTGAGCACCATTCATCTTGAGCATTGAATGAAATGGAAGCTGTGCTTAAATTAGGTAATTAAAAGCTGTGTTATGATATGTATTATAAAGGATTTGAATTTGAACAGCATGACCTTCTCCAGCTGTTGATATCTCCTAATTTCTGAACACTTGTGTTGAACTTTACTTTCTGTAACTTTAAAGTAAAACTGACTTGTTTTTAACATACAAATACCACTTATTCAGGTAATAAGTAAGACTAGTTTCTCAAGACCCACAGCACAAGATGTACCACCTGACAACATAGAGCACACACAGTTTTATAACTGTGGACATCAACTGCCAGAACCTATTTGTTAACTGGCCTCAGAGGTGTTGGCTGGTCATCAGGGGAAAGTTATCTCCAAAGACTTCTAGCTTCTCACTTTTACAGATTTTCTCTTCTGTTCCTCTCATGCACCACCTTAGCCTCTAGGGTCCCTCCTTTCCACCACTCTGCCTCTGGTTTTTCCCTTCTACATTTATGTCATAGTTCAGCCCCAATCGGGACCAGACTATGCAGTCTTTCTCTCACTTCCCCCACCCTCTGAGAAAATAGGGAGAGATAATATGTAGGTGGTTGGTGACAGCCAACATGGCTTCACCAAGGGCAGATCGTGCCTGACCAATTTGGTGGCCTTCTATGACGGGGTAACAGCATTGGTGGACAAGGGACGGGCAACGGATATCATCTACCTGGACTTGTGCAAGGCATTTGACACTGTCCCGCACGGCATCCTTCTCTCTAAACTAGAGAGGCATGGGTTTGATGGATGGACCACTCGGTGGATAAGGAGTTGGCTGGATGGCTGCACTCAGAGAGTGGTGGTCAACGGCTCAATGTCCAAGTGGAGACTGGTCACCAGTGGCGTCCCTAAGGGGTCCGTGCTGGGCCCCGCCCTGCTCAACATCTTTGTCGGCGACATGGACAGTGGGGTAGAGTGCACCCTCAGCAAGTTCGCCGATGACACCAAGCTATGTGGTGCCGTGACATGCTGGAAGGGAGGGATGCCATCCAGAGGGACCTGGACAGGCTGGAGAGGTGGGCCCGTGCCAACCTCATGAAGTTCAACCAGGCCAAGTGCAAGGTCCTGCACCTGGGTCACAGCAATCCCAGGCACAAATACAGACTGGGCGGAGAATGGATTGAGAGCAGCCCTGAGGAGAAAGACTTGGGAGTGCTGGTGGACGAGAGGCTCAACATGAATGGGCAATGCGTCCTTGTGGCCCAGAAGGCCAACCAAATTCTGGGCTGCATCAAGAGGAGTGTGGCCAGCAGGTTGAGGGAGGTGATTCTGCCCCTCTACTCTGCCCTGGTGAGACCCCACCTGGAGTACCGTGTCCAGCTCTGGAGTCCCCAACATAAGAAGGACATGGACCAGTTGGAGAGGGTCCAGAGGAGGGCCACGAAGATGATCAGAGGGCTGGAGCACCTCTCCTATGACAGGCTGAGAGAGTTAGGGCTGTTCAGCCTGGACAAGAGGAGGCTCTGGGGAGACCTGATAGCGGTCTTCCAGTACCTCAAGGGGGCCTACAGGAAAGATGGGGAGAGGCTGTTCAGTAGGGCCTGTTGTGATAGGACAAGGGGTAATGGTTTTAAAATAGACGGAGGTAGGTTTAGATTAGATATTAGAAAAAAATTTTTTACAATGCGAGTTGTAGAGCACTGGAACAGGTTCCCCAGAGAGGTGGTGGATGCCCCATCCCTGGAAACGTTCAAGGCCAGGCTGGATGAGGCTCTGAGCAACCTGATCTAGTCAGGGATGTCCCTGCTTCTTGCAGGGGGGTTGGACTAGATGACCTTTGAAGGTCCCTTCCAACTCTAACCATTCTATGATTCTATGATTCTATGAATATAAGAAAAAACAGCTTGAGGTTTGAGATAAGGACAGGGAGAAATTCTTAAAGTTACCTTCATGGGCAAAACCAGACTCGACTTGGG
This sequence comes from Tetrax tetrax, assembly GCA_009806455.1. Taxonomy (NCBI): domain Eukaryota; kingdom Metazoa; phylum Chordata; class Aves; order Otidiformes; family Otididae; genus Tetrax; species Tetrax tetrax. The sequence continues at coordinate 76,316 of WHYT01013255.1, forward strand.
GAAAACCATTTATTAGTAAAACTAGCAGGATAATGAGTCAGAGAAACAAGATAAACCTCCTCCCCATCTCTCCCTCTTCCCGAGCTTAACATTATCTCTACTACCTTCACCCCCGAGTGGCACAGGGGGGAAGAGGGAATGGGGGTTGTGGTCAATTCATCACGCGTTGTTTTACGCCCCTGCTTCATAGTTGGGGGAAGAACTCCTCACATTCCTCCCCTGCTCCAGTGTGGGGTCCCACCCATACGCCACAGTCCTTTGTGAAACTGCTCTGGTGTGGGTCATCTCTTCCATGAGGTGCAGTCCCTCCAGAACAGCTGCCTCAGCACAGACCCTTCATGGGCCACAGCCTCCTTCAGGCATCCACCTGCTCCGGCATGGGGTCCTCCACGGGCTGCAGGTGAATCTCTGCTCCTCCATGGACCTCCATGGGCTGCAGGGGGACAACCTGCTTCACCATGGGCTGCACCACAGGCTGCAGGGGAATCTTGGCCAGGAGCCGCATTACTCCTCCCCCTTCACTGTCAGTCTTCTTCACTGACCTTGGCGTCCGCAGCTGTTTCTCTCACAAGAAGAGTTCTTCACAACAGGCTGGCAGACGCCTCTCAGAATCTCTTCATATCATCCATCTCATCTCCTCTCCACTTCTTGCAGACAGACCGGGTTGAGTTGGGCCCAGTTGACTGCCTGGCGAGAGGCCAGAGGGTGAGGCCTTCAAGGCCCATGAGGCTCGCGCCTCCCCCTCTCTGCCCTTGCTCAGCTTCTTCACATCTTCTCTTCTTTTTTTTTCTGTTTTCCCCTTCTTAAATAAATTATCACAGAGGCATTATCACGGGACATTCTGCTCCCAATCGGCTCGGCCTTGGCCAGCAGCGGGTCCGCCCTAGGCCCGGACGAGTCCACTGAACAAAGGGGAGCGACTTCTAGCAGTTTCCTACAGAAGCTACCACCTTAGCCCCCCCCTCACTAAACAAAACCACAATGATTTATCACATTGTATTCCAGAAACTCAGCTTCCTCTTGTACAGCAGTAACAAGGAGAACCTTTAAGATAGGCTTCTTTCCTACAACCCAGCAAGAAAAGATACTTCTGTTAAAAACAGCTGTGAAACTAATTGTTGCTTATGTCCAAATGCATGCCCACTAAAGACAAAGGCTGTCATAGCATAACTGCTGAGCTCTAAAGTGTTGTATAGTGTCTTTGTGACTTTAGACAAATTTGAATTGATTTTAACAGTGTCTGCAAAGAGTATGTTACTGATGCAGGGAAAAAAACTTTGTGCTGGTTTAAAGTACCTACTACAGGAATGGATGCCCCTGAGAAAACATTTGCTCCCTCCTTATGAAATAGTGGTGATAATTCAAGAACAAATGAAATCTATATAACAGCTGCCATACTATATGGTCACACCACAGGACGCACACCTCTGTCCTTTTTCCAGTGATACATGAGCAGCTGCCAAGTGAAGAATGTTAGACCAAGAAAGACAGAGTGATAGTTTCCCAGCATACCCTCCCTGAATCCAGCAATGCTGTAGAGACGTTTAGACATGAATTTAGAGATGAGGTTCAGTTGTGATAGCTCTTGGCAGATTTTTTCATGAGTTTATTTAAGCAGTGTATGTTTGTCCCTATCCCATAAGACTTAGATTTAAAATTTTAGTGCAAATTCTGTTATAAATAATTTGATTCAGAAAGCATGTAGCATGAAAACAGCTAGCTTGTTTCACCTATATAATGAGAAGCAATGCATACAAAGCTAATAGATTTGCATTATTTTACAACGTATTTATTCAGAGGACACCATCAGAAACTTTCTATTTACTGTATTTATCTGAAATTAAGCTTGCTGGGCATTCTAAATAATTGATGTTTTTTATTACATGCATGCTGGGCAGCTTTCTTATTTTGCGAAATGTTTAAAGATACGTAGGTAAATGAAAATGTATTTAAATGGTCATTGGTAAATCTGACACTGTGGCTGCTGAAGCCTGAGAGAGTATTGTTCTGGCATTTCATGTTGCTTTTAGTTACATAGAGAAAGAATTAGACAAAAATCATCCCAAAACCCACCTCTGAGATTGATACAGGTTTGCTGTTCCTGGTCTAGCAAGGAAGGTGCAGAAAAACATCAGGAGAAATTACTATAAATATAGTCTGCCATAAATGATGTAATAACTGTCCTTGATGAGGTTAATGACCTTTTCTTTTGGACTTCTATTGCTTGCTTTCCAACTTGAGCCCTGTTAAGAATTGTAGTGGGTATACTGTAGAAAAAGGTATTTGCATTATAGTGGAATTTTGTAAATAACATTCATGCTAAATACATATTTTTCTACCATACAGAAATATGAATATTCTAGTTTTAAAAAGTGATAATCACCTACATAAATACCTTTAAACATTTAGGGCTAAGTCACTATCTTTGGGTGACTATACATTTTTTTTCTGTCTGGTCAAAAACTGGAGAGTTAGAATTTGAATAAATCGGTTTATTCTGATTATTGTAATTTTATTTTTGAGATTATACTCCCACTATATTGTCAAGTTCCAGTGTCAGACAAAATAATGAAATTTTATTTGAGGGTGGTTGTGGTGGCCTGCTTTTGTTTTGGTTCGTGGGTTTGGTTTTGAGGTTTTTTTTTTTGTTGACAATGGAGTTAGTTAGAGAAACTCACATTGTCTCAGCAGTTTTCACTCTTGTCCCAGGAGGCACATACTTTGTCCCTCCTTTAGTCCAGTATGTTCTGGTGTTGACATCCCTGGAGACAAATCCTGGGTAGTGTCTGAGGATTTATTAGAGGAGAAGGAGATGATGTACTAAAGGAGGCAATATGATGAGATATAGTTGATGTCTACTGTCTCCAGACCTGAACTGACATCTTCACATCCAAGCTTCTATACTTTGATGAATCTCTGAAACAGGAAAAAAAAATCCGTGCAAGTTTGTAAATTATGGAAGATGATTAAATCTCTTAAGAAGTGGCAGATAGCTTAATAGAACATTGGTAGCTGAGAAAATTTAATACTAACCTAAGTACAGACTAAAACCTTTCTGGAGGTAAAGTGAAGGAATTTGCTACCATGATGATAGTCCATAGAAAGGATATGTCATAAAAAAAAAAAAAAATGTCTTGAGATAAGTTTAACTGCTGAAATAAATACTCATTCTCCACCCACTTTTTTTTTGTAGTAGTAGTATTGACCTTAACATGTGAGTATCTATTTTCTTCAATTATATTAAGTCTTGTAGTTAACAGAAAACAAGCAAAGAAACAAATCTTTATTATCTTTTAAGAGTAGAACCAAAGTCCATTGAATTCATGTTTTTTTAATGGATACTGAGAGCTCATAACTTGCACTGTGTCTTAGCTCCTAATGCATTTTTTTTTTTTTTACTGTAGGAACACTGTCAACCTAAGTAGTGTAGATTGTTTGAGATAAACTTGAAAACTGACACTGAAGGTCACTTAAAATGTTCGAGGAACTTTAAAAATATTTTAAGTTAATGTTGAAAACTTAATATTCTCAGTAAGAAAGAGTCATCTTTTGAGGGGGGCTAACACCTGTTTTCACCAGAGTGGTAGTGATATCCATTTAGTAGAAATTTTAAATGAGGGAAAAATATCTTTTACATTACCTAAACCCTTTTCTAGGGGTAAGAAATATTCTTAGCCTGCAAAAACTTCAGGCAGCAATATGCAGAGACTAAAAGCCTGTTCTCACTCAGGTCTGAGCTTGAGTTGTAGCTCTCAAGTGGTGCAAAGCAGTGACCTGAAGGAACATGAGCAGAAGGGTGCGGGGGGCGACCTGCTCCCTTACCTGAACCTCAACAGTCCCTGGCATGCACCCTGTGTTGGGGTGGCATGGGTAGGCTCTGGCCCTGACCTTTTGGGAAATGGTAAGTACCGGCTTTTGGTACAGGCAGGCTACATGTCCTCTCAGCATATTTGGCAGGTTTTTTTGGTGCAAAATACTCCCAGCTGGGTTGGAAGAGGGTTCCAACCCAGGTATCAACTGGGTGTCATAGGAGGCATGTTTGTCTTTCACCACCTCTCAGCTGATGCACAGTGCTGCTTCATGGAGTGGCTTGTCTGTCACGTTGTATCAGCCGAGGCAAGGCTGGACTGGACAGCACAGCGTGAACCCTCCGGTTGCTTAACCACTGAAACCTCTGCTGAGCAACATAGTCATTTGTGTGCTTCAGTTGTACACTGAATTTACAACAGCATGCTCTTCTCCAAGTTGCCTTACGTAATATAAGCAGAATAAATATATATTTTTAACCATCTGTTCCGATTTCCTGTTGGGGCCTTCTGAGACAGTATGAAGTGGAGTTCGTGTGTGTGCTTTCTAAGCCATGCTTTGAACACTCTGAGGCTCAGATTTTGTTACTTGAAGAGGGGTTTTCTTTTAAAGCTTGATGAATCTGTGGGTTTTCTGGATGTCTGCTTAATTGGATAGGTCTTGGGAAATCTTGTTCAAAACTAAAAACTTCTGACAGGGAAGAAATATATAGTGAATATCTTGAGGGTAGGTAGACAGGAGAAATGGGGAAATGTGGGAAAGTGTGACAATAAAACTTAAAAAAAACCCCCACAACAACAACAACAAAACCCAAACTATATGGGTAGGAGAGAAAGGGGAAGGAAATATTCAAGCTATTTATGAAATAAACTTTACTATTCTTGGTTCATATAATTGGAATAAGAGAGGTCAGTGTTGCAATTGTACGAAGATTTGGAATATCTTCTGCTGTAATTTATTTCAACTTTCATCCAACTTTATGAATGTGCTGCAAAATCTAACAAATCCAGGTCTAGATAGATTTCTTTAGGATGGCTTAATAAATTCAGGTGAATATGTAAGTGTAGCAACATGTAACGCTTACACATTTTTCTGTTTGAGGAAGCTGGTGATATTTTATGACCTTCCATCTACTACTCATTGTTTTTTCTCCTTAAAAATACAATTTTATTGAAATAAGACATAATGAGTAAGGTCTTGAACATCATCTTCTCTAGACTATATTACATTCAGAATGAAGGACCAACATACATTTTGATGGTTGCTCTGTCTCTTGGCAGTGTAATCCTACTGATGCTCACGTTTCAGCAGCCTGAGCAGGTTTCACTCACCTGATTGTGCCTTCCCTGCACATTAGTCCACAGTGCCTTCTGCCCAGATCATAGAATCATAGAATGATAGAATGGCTAGAGTTGGAAGGGACCTTCAAAGGTCATCTAGTCCAACCCCCCTGCAAGAAGCAGGGACCTCCCTGACTAGATCAGGTTGCTCAGAGCCCCATCCAGCCTGGCCTTGAACGTTTCCAGGGATGGGGCATCCACCACCTCTCTGGGCAACCTGTTCCAGTGCTCAGATCATTGTTTTCTCCTCTAAAGCCCGTTTTCATATTTTCTATTATACTTGCGTCTGTTGTTACTCAAATGCTTCTGTACACAATCTGCTCTTCTTATTATGCAATTGAATATAACTTTTTTCCTTTTTAAATTTTTTTTCTCCTCTCCAGGACAGTAGTTATGCAATTATCTGTTACTTACAATTTGCATACACCGAATACCAGCGGCATGGATGAACCTTGTTTTCTTGTTCCTTGCTGTATGTTAGTGGGCAAGCAAATGTGCTAAATTGTGTTTTCATCTGAGTTAATAGAAGCTGTGCCAGTTGTTAGACATAGAAGACTGCTTAATACCAGTTTTGTCCCCACCAAGGGTCCCTGAAGATCCTGTTGCCTGGATACGCAGGGCCCAGGGTACCTCAACAGGTACTGGCAAGGTCTGGATGTTTGCAGGGGAACTCTCTGGATCTTTAATTGCACTGACAAGTTGGTGATACTCTGTATTTCCTTTTTCATCTGTGCCTTAAGAGATAAGCAGAAGGGTGACTTTTAATTTTTTTTTTTAAAGTTCCTTTTCCCTCTTTTCTCCCTTATTCCTTCATACCTGTAATGCACTTGTGACTGTTCTGGCATTTTATGAATACTATTTTAGGATTGATTAATTTATTTCTTCTGTGTGTTAATGTATGCAGTGTATCAAATTAACATGCATCCTATTAAAATCCCTTAAAGTGAAATTGTTTCAGTTTATCTTTGAACTTTAATTGACATGCCAAACACATTTTTAAAAATGCATGAATCTGAATGAATGCTTCCCCCTTGACTAAGTCTGATTTCCTGATGAAATTTGTATACTATATACTGGAGCTATCCACAGATTTCTTTGACAGCCCAAGTGTGCTTCCAGATGGCGTGTAATCACCATTCCTTTTTAAATCTGTTTTTATAATAGTGATAATTAAGAATTATTTTCTAGGACTGAATATTCTGTACACCCAAATTGAAAATGGTCAAGAAATTAGTTGGCAACAAAGGGCTGAGCTAAAATTCATTTCAGTATGATAGGATCATGATTGCACCCTACTTTTAAATGAAATATTATTGTGCTAATTATTGCACATGGGAACAAAATAGCTCAGCCTTGGATGTTTTCTGTGACACACAAAAGGGACAAAGGTATTATTTTTCTGATTTGATAGATTCTTGGTCAGGTCAACCTCACTACCTGTGAAATGCTACTTTCAACAGTAAATCCACTTCATATGTACATCCTATAGTGCTGTACATGCAAAAATATTCAAAATAACTAAGATTAATAGATTCTTCTGAAAATGAAATACATGAATATAGGCTCAATCCATATGCAAGACAAGCGACTGAACTTTGTTTTTCCCATGCTTTCTAATTACTTATGCCAAACATCATATTTATTCAGAATCACAGTTATTAGTTATACAGCTGTAATTAGCCATTGTATTTAATTGTACACTATTATTTCTATGTACTTACCTAATTAAAGTAGTTAACTTGTATGCATAAAATCATAATGAGAAAATACTATGCTGCGGGATGGCGGTCTGTTCTGAAATCACTGCCATTGTTGGTTTCCAACAGCAAGCCTTGTGCACAGTAACTTGGATCCTAGTTGTTGAGGAAGAAACTTCAGTAACTTAAAATGCTTCACTGCAGTCCTAGATAGTACTGAGTTTGTGGCAGGACAAGAGAGATTACTTAAACACACCCCATTTTTAGTCTAGAAAGTTTAATAATTTCAACAGGACTGATTCTTTTCATCCAAGAACCAGTAATTTAACTGGTGGACTTCTGAGTTTTGATATGTTATATTCCCAGCGACCCCTGTAATCTTTATAGTTTTCAAGGTTGTTCAGTTGTAGAATGATTTCTTCTGCTTTTCATAAAATTTACAAAATCTCATTCATTCATAATTGCTTCCTAAGTATTTGGCTTAAGAATTATCCACTTAAAATGGGTTGGATACATTGTAATATATCATATTATTTCTGTTCTCTGATTAGACAAACATATAGGTAATATTGATGCATGTAATTTCCTGGTCAAATTGTAACTGCTTCTGCAGTATTCAAATTGCCTGGGAAAGGCCACTAAAATTCAGTCATGCAAAACCAAACATGATTGAAATGTAGCTCAGCAAGTGCACTAAGAAATGGAAGGAAAAAGTGATGGGTTTTGCTCTTTTTGTACTAATAATTTAGCTACAGTCATAGCTCTGGTGTCAAAGATGCATCTTTGTGATTTATATGTCCACTTTTGAATGCTTAATTAAGAAATATATGCGTTAGCGATATGTATAGCTTGGACTTTGTAAACATCAACATTGACATTGATAGAGCAAGCATAGTCTACTCTATTGATGGCTATGTGTATAGAATAACATAATCCGTAAGTTACGGTATCACCCAGTTTTTTTTGCTCTTTTATCTAACTCGGTATAATATTCTAAACTATGCCTAAAAGTACATGTGTTTATAAAGTATTTTGTTTTCCCAGAAGTTAATGGGAGTTCAGGAGTAGATTATCTGAGCTTAGTTTGCTAGTAAGTTGCACTGACAAAGCACAAAATATTATTGAACTCTGAAGCACTTTGCAACTGGAACTATCATGAGAAGACTTCTTTTCTGATGTTCAGTTCCATTTTTTTATCATCTTGACCTTGGGCTTTTCAGATTAAGTGTGTCTGGTGAATGGCCCAGACTCTTTGATTTCTTCCTTTCCCCAAGAAGGAAATAAATTTTTAATTATGGGGGTTTTTTTTGATATATGAGCATGCCTTTGTTGTCATGCCTGGTGTACATTACAGTGCCTCCAATCCAGCAATGATATTTTCTTACATTAGTAAGTACATATTGATGATTTGGATGTTCTTAAAAAGGCCAAATGGTGTTTATTTCTCTTTTTCAAGCTGTGGGTAGAAGATATAAGTTGAAATTATATCAAATATGTACTGTGCATAGGCATGGAGTATTCTATATAATTAATTAAGACATAAGAAAAATTATGTCATTTATAATTACCTTTGAGGTGGAAGATAAGTGTAAATAATGTATGTTATAGGAATGTTGCCAGTGGTCAACTCTCGATTTGTTTCTCAATTCTAGCAGTCTGAAGATTAATTTTCAAGTACTTACTAGTCCTTTAAAGAGGATAAGATTTTATACTTTCAAAATAAGCTATTGAACATAAAGAAAACAGCAAAGAAATCTTTACATTGAAATCTTGAGGAATGTACAAATTTGTTCACAATCCTTATCTGATATAGTCATAGTACAAGTAACTTGCTTAGAGTTCAAAATGGAATAGAATTTCAGACCTTTACTAAAACAAAATGCCTACTATATCATCTAGTCCAGCAAATTGGTGTAACAACTCACACAGTTCAGCATATTTTGTTTTAAAATGGAATTACTAAAATCGAGTTCTGGGTAAAACATTTAGCATAATTTTGTCTCTGCTTTAGCTGTATGCATGATCTATGATGGGTATGCTAAAAAAAAAATTAAAAAAACCACATTGTCATCTAAATATTCAGGCCCTGATCCTGAGAAGACCTATGAATATGCTTAATTTTAGCAACATGAGGGTTGCAATGGTTCTTTAGTTGTCTAATGAAGTGCTCAAAAGTAAGCAAGCATGCGTAATAATCTTTGTTAGAAATTGGGTGTAAGGAAGTAATAAAAATGGCAGTCATGACCAGCAGAGTTAAGCATCTTTTTAAATTACTATACCAGAAGGGGTAAATTTAGCAGAAAATAAATTACAGTCATGATTAGGGAATGGCTGCAGACTTAATTAGCTTGTTTTTAATGTTGTATATATATCAGAAAACACTTTCAATGCCATATTACAAAAGAATATATGAATATAGGAAGAAATTAGCTAGTGAATGGCCTTTTTTAGAGTGTTTTTAGAGTTTTAAATCAAGGAGGGACCCATTGCTCATAAGCTGTAGGCTTTTTTGCATAGAACACTTGTGTAAGAAAAATGTCATTAACTACTTGCAAAACTTATACTGAACGCATGGTGAATTTTATGGCAATTTGTAAGTAAATCTGTTAATTAGGCTGTGTAGAAATTAATTTAAAACTATAACCTTTAAAGAAAGCTACCATATGTGTCAGTTTCTCCTTTGTCCTGTATGATTTTCCTAATGTATTAATAGACATTTTGCACTTCCAATGTGATGGAAATTAAAATCTTGTGAATAGACTACAATGGAAAGCATTAATTGCTAATCGAGATAACTTGTTTGCAATTGTACTTAATTGTGGAAAATTTATATAGGCTATGGGAAGATTCAAAACAATACTCTGTTATTTCTGAAGTAAGGCCTTTGTGACCTCAGGGATATCTCGATTGATTGTTATTACTGTGCCATTTTTGTTTTTATGCATACAATTTATATGCATTGGCTGTAATGGTGGCAGTGAGTTCACGGACAGACAGTATGTGACAGTGTGCCTGGGACCTGTAGCAGTAGACTGCACAGCCTGCTCTTTCCTGTGGTTTTTACGGATGTGTGTTTTCCTGGCACTAGGAATGGAAAAAGTATTCCTTCGTGGTCCTACTAGCTACCGAAGCAAGTGGGCAGGATCTTCAAGTCTTTTCCTGAAGGATTTCTTGTCCTGTATTCCTCTGTTGACTAAAATAAAAGTAACAAGCAAACAAAAACCAAAACCAAATCACGTCTCATCATCTTGTGTGACTATTGCAAATTAAGAGGCAGATCACAATAGTACTGGTCCTAGTTTAACTTGTTGGTACTCGTTGGCAGATAAGGACTATCCTCGTTTAGCAAGATGAGGAAAAGTCAGCCAGTGAGTCTTTTGCACTGCTGACAGCCTGCATAGAAATCCTTAAAAACGGTCACTTTGCATATGCAGCTGGGTGATGAAAATTCTCTCTATCTGATGGGCTTGTGACCACCCTCATGAGGTCTGCACCACCTGTGTGAGCAGTCTAGATGGCATGGCATAGCTCCACCACTGGGCTCTCCCTGCTGTAGGACAAGTCTTCCCTGTACCACAGGGCAGGACAAGGGCTCCCTGCCAGAAATGTCTGTGTCCCACATGTGTGCTCAGCATTGCATGAAGCTGCCAAATGAAAGGATGAGGTTATCTTTCTTCCAGTCTGGGAGGGCAGCATCTTGCCCCGATCAAGAATGAAGCCATCTGTCTGGAAATACCACCTTCTGGGAGAGCCTTGTGTAGTGTTCATAGATGTTTTTAACTTTTATTCAGCTAATTAAATGGCCAGACCAGAAACCATTTAAATTGGATTATTCTTAGCATTTAAATACCAAGAATCTTAGTTATGCCACAGACAATAATTAAAACTAAACTGAAATATAAAGTAACTTCTTAGAAAAATTCCAAAATATCTTATATGTAGGAGAGATGATACTGTAGCAATAAAAATATTAAATATTAATATTAATATTAAATAATATATCCATAGATAAAATATATAAATTTAAATACTGTATAAAAAAATTAATCTATGATAAACATTTAACCACTAGGCCTTGTTTATTTTTCTAGCATGCAGCTAATATAGACAAAAAGTAGATCAGCGTCTCATCTGTTTTAATACTCTAACTTGGATTTTCTTCTAGTATTATCCAAGTTTTGAATTTCATAAGATTTTTTTTTCCCATATAAAGTCTTGAACAATTGAACTATTGTTTTTTTAGTACATTTAAGAGATTTCTTCTATTCAGAGCCAAACACAACTAACAGCTATTTTGATCAGCATCAATATACAGCGCTTCATTTACTGTTTAAAATCTAATCTAAAATCATTTTGAGTGCTGAGTCTGGTGAATGGAGGCAGGCAACTGTTTCTACCTTCCCTCCAATCTCCTTATAATGTATGTAAAACAAATGCAGACTATATATTGTTTAATATTTCAGTACATATAGCCATAAAACAGTAAATAATTTAATTTCTATATGCATTTACCTGTTCTAGTTTTCTTTGACTTAGTTACTGTAGTCTTGTCTTCTACTTATCTAATTATCTATTCTGTGCAGATGCTCTGCAAGTCATGAACACGCATACCATCTGCATAGGCCTTCATTTCCAAGAGCAAACTACTCCCAAGACTAGCTCTGATCAATTGATGGCTTGATAATTGGTTTGCTGATCTGTGCCTCTAAAATGCATGTTGCCAGGATTCTTTTTGCAGTAGTTGTTTTCTCTAATAAAGGGAAAGGTTATAATGTAGACCATACACAAATATTACTCTATTTGCCTGTAACATACTTGTTAGCGTTGCAGCTGTTCACCTTCCTGCTTGAACTTTAGAACAGCCTCAATAGTACCGATAAATCAGACTTCATGAATCTGGAGTGACTAACTCAGGAAATGGGCTGATAGTGACTTATTTAGATAACTTTTCTCAAATGTCAGGTGATAGGAGTAAGGAGAAAACATTGGAGGATTATAGGAATTTAATTAATCTTGTCTAATTATGCATATAACTTGGGAGTGGCTGCAAAGGTTTTGTTGAGCTCTGACTGCAATCACAGCAGTATCCTAGCCTGGAGTGTTTACCACAATGCAGATAGTGACACTATTAAATCGGAGTTCATAGAAGTATTAACTTGAAAACAGGACTCCCCTAAACACAGTTGATAGCAGCAACAAGTTCTGGAAAGGAAAATACTGCAAAACTGGTGAGAAACATACCTGTTTCCTTTGCCAAAATTCTGCAGTAATTTCTTGACAATATTTTAGTGGAGTGGGGGGGACTACACACACAGACACACACACTAGTGTATTGTTAGTAAGGTTAAGGAAAAATTTAGTCTGCACGTCTATTAATACTGTTTTATTAAGAATCCCTCTAAACATATAAGAAAAATGTATCTATCATGAGTATTTTGCAAATTACTTCTCAAGCAGGTGTGTGGAATTTTTCAGATGGCCTCTGATTGCCACTTGAGGTTTTGTTGGTTTTGTCCTTTGCATGTTTTTGCTTGTTTACCCTAGCTTTTTTTTTTTTTCCTTAGCATTTTGTGTATTTGTATTGCACTTATAATAACTGGTGACTAAAGCTAGGGAGTCAGGGCTGAAAAACCACTGTGGGTCTCTAGTGAGTTCTACAAAAATATTACTGGGAAATAGTTCTTAATGTCACAAATAGTGATCTGTTTTGTCATCATCACTAAAATTTCTATGAAGTACGTGGTTTAGTCCAACATTTGTATCTTGAGTAATTCCTAGAAATAATTGATTTTTGGTTTTTGAGAAATCAATAGACATTTTAAATTTCCATATAATATGCTAACTGCTTGGGCTGATTAGAGGGAAATTTGGCTTGTGTTGATCAGACAAGAGAAAAAGGAATACAAAGTAAGTTTTATTTCTTACGTTACAGATATAATCCTTTTTTACTGTAGGTATTCATGTGCTCTTTAACTTGAGAAAATCAATAACCATTGGAATATGAGTTTAATAAAGGTCAAATCCATTTAATGACAATCTTGTTTTGTGTTAATGATTTTGTTTTCAATTAAAAAAGAGAACCGTTTGTAGACGTGGAGGTGATATATGATGCTTTGGTTTAAAACCTAGGTTTCTGTGTGTTCATTGATAATTAGGACACTGACCTGGGATATAGGAAGTAAAGATATTAATCCTGCTTGACTGAGTCAAAATACTGGGTTTGTTATAGATTCATCTGAATTATGCATAAAACTGGGTTTTGAGTCTCTTGCAGGCCAGATCAGTCCCTTAAACTGCAGGCTGGGCAAGTCTTTCTTTTGTTCTGATTCTCAAACCTTGAAATAAGGCATGTTAATCTCAGTAAATGACCATAGTTGGAACATTTTTTACTAGATAGAATGGGCACTTTCAAAATAGCATGTGTAGGAGTTTTTAGAGGTTTTGCATTGTCTAAATGAACTTCATGTGAGGACACCTCCTGAGCTTAGAGCAACTATTTGAGCTGATTAAGAGCTGCTAAGGGAAAGTGATAACTTTACTAGAACTGGTTGATGTGCAGATCAACCTATAATTGCTGTCCCAATGAATAGGTGTGTGGATTAGATGTATGGTTTTCCCTGATAGATGCCTGAATCAAAGAGGAGAGATTTGTTAGATGTTAGACCCAGATTTCATGTCACAGGATTTGTTAGATTGTGTACGGACTCTCTCTCATTCTTACAGAGTTATCTGAGGAATGATGCACAAATGGAAAATCTATAATGGACTGAGTTAGAATCCGTGTGATATCTGCTGCACAAGAAAATGACAGCCCTTATAGAAACACAACTCCTAGTTTTGATGCCAACTGAAGTCTCCATTGACAAGTTGGTTGGCTTTAATTTGGAGGACTAAGCTAAGGAGTTCATTAATTGGCAAAGAGCTATGTAAGGTTGGTTATTAAAAAGAAATTTCCCGTTGCAGAAAAGTAATGAAGGAGAAATTATATTGCCCTGTCTTTTAATGAGTAAAATAGTCCTAGAGAAATACCTCTGTTTTAATTTTCTTGATGTCAGGACAGTCAGACTGTGTTTGGTTTAACAAAAGCCCACCTGTAACATCAGGGGTTATTACTTATGTATGCATGCATGCATCATTCATAGCAAGAAGCGGTGCAATTCAGCAACTTCTATTTAATTAGTGACTGACAGCCTTCCTAGAAGTGCTTTAAATAATTTTGGTTTTGTTGCTACAGTATGGACTATGTAGTTAGCAACATTGCTGATCTGAATTCAGCTCCTATTATTTAGGTGCTTTCATTCATAAAAGACTGACGTAAAGAGACAAAACCTCAGAGACAAAGATCAGAGATGCTCAGAAAGGGCCCACTTCTGGTACTTATCAAATGGGCACCAGAGAGAAGAGAGTTCACTTTCCATTGGATTGGGAGCAATCAGTAACTCAGTATTTGCTCTGCACCCAGATGCTGACAGGTCCCAAAGCAGCACAGTAGCTAGCATAATTAACCTGTGGATAACAAAGGAGGAGGGGAGGAGTGAAGAACACTGAACAGTTATTAATTCTGCTGCAATTTGTTCGGGTTCTATTGTGCGCTTAAGTTCCTCGTTGTGGGAAGGAGGGAAATCAATCTTCATTTTTAAAAATTTATCAGAAACAAGTTTTAAAGGAAAAAATTTATATTTACCACTCTGTTACCAGCAATAACATAAGCAAGTGCAAAATGAAAACAGTAACCATAATGGAGAGCTAAATCTCTCTAAACATAACAAAAGCACTTTTTCTTATGAATTTGTGTGTAAACAGTTCCCAGCCTGAGAGTTCTTCAGTGAAGACACTCCCAGGTAATTTTCAAATGTTAAAGACAGCAGAATTTCATAGTCCTTTCATTGCTTAAGGCCTTGAGCAGATGTCCATCTCTCCCATATCGTGTCCTTGTCCTCCTCCTCCCCCCTGCCATGCCCCTCCCCAATTACAGCACTACTGGATTGAATATTAGGACAAAACCCCTGAAACATACATTCAATAATCAGCTTCAGATTATTCACTCAGCTCTAATAAAAGTCAACCTTCTCATGCCAGCCTCTGCTTATGGACAAATAGCTCTACCTGTGATTTAGCTACGTATGACCGTGAAATTAATGGCCAGTGAATCGAAATACTAGGAAGATGACCCTGCTGTAATGATTCCACCTATACTGAAAACCAAATTGATTTATGAAGAGGAATAAATTGATTTAACAGTGGATATGGCACGAAGAGCAAACTGGGATCTTTTTTTTTCCCATTATTTGTTTGGAATTACTGGTGCAATTAAATATCACTTACTTTCCCCTCCCTGCCAGAAAACACTACATAAGAAATAAAAAGAGCCATAGTCTGGCAAATGAGCTGAAAGTTCTTCCCTCGTTATGCTCTCAGTATTATCGGAATCACAATGTGTGTTTGCCACTTAAACACAGCCTTCAATTTCATGTGCCTGCTGATTAATGCTGTCTTTTATAAGCTAGATACTTATATACAAATTCCACTCACTTGTCCATGTCCTGTCATTTATTTAAAATGAGTTTTAATTTTAGGAAGAAACCTGTGAAACAATGTTCTCCTAACAGAAATATATTATTTATTTTTCTCTTGGATGAGAATCTACTTTGTACAATTTATCAGTTCCAAAAGAGGTAAAACAATTTGGAATAAATTTCTCCATAGAAGTATCTGAGGTGTCAAGCTCCGAATAGCAGGAACAGTTGGCTAATAAAGCAAGCTGAAGTTATAGTACCTCTATGTCCTACCCTAATGTTTTAATTCCACATTACTGAAGCCAGCTAATCTTGTTTTCAGAGAACTTGTTGTACAGCAAGCATTTTCCTCATTACCCATGACTATAATACAGAAGAATACTCCATCTGAGCTAAAAGTAGCCAACACCCATATAACTGCTGACTAAACTAATCCTTAAAGGAAGATAGTAATGATATGTATCAGAAACTAAGTCATTTATACTTGTAACTACAGAAAAAGAGGACTGATATTTCTGCACTCTTCACAGTTGCAACTTTGCTTATTTAAGATATTTTTTTTATTTGTATGAGTTAAACATACTAACTTAAATATTTTTTAACCTCTTATTTATTACTTCAATCCATTTCCCTTATTGGGAATCACTTTCTACTCTAGTATGTAAACATGTATCTTTTTTCATGTGAAAAAAAATGTCCTCTATCATAGGTTTAGGGAAGACGGGTAATCTTAAACTTTTTTTTTCACAAACATGACAGTAGAACTCCAGTCTGAATATTCACCTCTAGAGAGATGAAGCAGATCTCTGCATACTGGTTCCTATGCCCAGTTTGCCTCTAATTTAAGCTCGTGCAAGAGAGCAAGATGTTACTGAAATGATGCACAGGAATATTCTGCAGGTGCAGCCTGTGCAGGACTGTATTTCATGCTGAACCCTGGATTACAGCACTGAGGTGTGCACTTGTGGCAAGGGCAGGGCAGGATGCAGAGCAGGGAGCGCCTGAGGACCGGGTGGTATGTGTGCACCTCTGGGATCCTCAAGACACAAAAGGAGGCCAAATACTAATGGCTCCACCCCATCCTACTGTACTGTAGTCTACGGACAGTCTCTGGGAGCTTCTGGGTGTTGGAGTAATTGCTTTACTTCAGCATAGAGGAAATAGCAGTGGCGGAAAACAGCTCTCTTAACAAGTTTAGAGTCTTTAGTTGAGCCTTGTGGGAAGACATTTCAGTGAAGGTGTCTTAAATACTTAAATCTATGGAATATCTTGCTCAAAATATACAAAGTATCTGGAATTATAGTACGCATCATATAATACATATTTTTTTCTCAGTTGAACAATGAAGATATACATTCATATTTTTTCCTACATAGTTATCCATACTGACCCATAACCTATATCAAGGAGGTCTTTAAACTTCAGACTATCTGAAATACTTTGGAGCTGCTATTGAAATATTCTTATTTATACCTTGTGCTCATAAGCACACTCTTACTTTTAGTGCAATTACAGGTTATCAAACCAGGATGCCAACCTTTTTTCTTCTTTCTTGCTTCTGTTTATATTTCAGCTGTACACCTATCTGTGGATTACTTTTGCACACCTTTTACTTATTCAAGTATAAAGAGAAGAAAGAGACAGCAGAACCACTATCCATGGTAAAAGTATGGAAGGGAAAAAGTGATCCTTTGATCCCTATAATTTTAATAAGGGGAATAATTCCAGAGCAGTGATAGCTTTTGTCTTCATTTCAGCACTGGATTAGCATTTTCTGTGTTTTTTTACATTATAAATGTTAATGCACAAGGCAAGTCTGGTCATGCATCATCTAGGAAAATTAACAAATTTGAATAGTTTTAGAAAACATTTACTGCCAGGATGTTCAGGGTCTGGATTGTGTATTTAAGGTTCTAAAAACCCTGTTCTAACAAAGTGAAAGGGATACAGCCTACAGCTATATAATAGGTGCAAGTAGAGGCAGGAAAGATCTTCTTGAGCTAAAGAACCATAAGTGCAACTACAGAGGAAATTAGATTTGGAATTAAATTTCAAACAACCAAAAGAACAATTATATATAACACTCCTCACAGAGAATATATTAGCAAGAAACCCTAACTGAACGTATATTTTGGTTTAAGTATTAGGGATGTATGAGTGTGCCGTATGATACATTCATGCAATGACAAAACTGATGACTGAGGGTTTTCCTTCTATGCAAATGTTGATTCACTTGCACCCCATTTTCAGTAATGCATTTTTTAGGAATTTATTTTTCCTTTTATGAGCCTTAATTCTATAGGTGTAAAGTCTTTGGGTTATCTATTGCTTTTTAGACAAGTTTTCTTTAGAACAATAAGAAAGTAAAAAATCTTTCTTGAAAATTCTACATATCAGATAAGGAAATGTAAAAAAAAAAACAAAAAAACCCAAAACCCAAACAAACAAACAAAAAACCAACAAAAAAAAACTTAAAAAAGGTTTTCTTGCATTGTTTCAATTCTTATATTTTACTTCCTGTATGTGGCACCTTATAGATGTGTTAGCCTTTTTAAGCAGTGTTATTTGTAAAAGCTTCTTATCAATACTTGGTATTTTTTAATATACATTCATTGACCTGCTCTTTTCTTCTTTGTAATAGATGTAGAAGGAGATTATTTGTAATTTCCATCTAATGAGACTTGCCTAACTGCTTATTGACTCTATATTCTCTATATTTTAAATTCTCTATATTTTAAAATAGATGGGAATGAAAAATAAATTAGCACCTCTGTCATGAAGTTCTTTTGATTTGTTATTTGTTATATTGATGCCAAATCCTACAGTAATACAAAGCTTGGTCAAGAGCAATATGTAACATAGTTGTGGATGCAATTCCAGGACTGCATGCTGTAATAATAAGTACAACAGTTACAATTAATATTTTATGTCAAGAAACTGTGATTTTATCTTGCCTAGCATTCTTGATACAGTAACACTGCATTACGAGATGGAGGATGGAGAAGGAAAGTGGTTGTCGTATTCATATTGGAAATTAATTGTGATTTTGTTTGTATTCCTTTCCAAATGGCTATGCTTTAATTAAATGGAAGACGGCAATCTAAAGGATCTGGAGATCAAAACAATCTGCTTTATCAACTGAAGGAGCCAACAGTAGGTTTTATTATACTTCTCTTCTTCAACTAAATGACTTGTGTCAGATACATCATCTTCATTTTGCATATTTTGAAGATAATGTATAAATACTTCAGTGAATTTTGAGAAAAAAAACATTTAATTAAATAATTAATTTTTAAAATAAAATTGAATTATCATGCTGATTTGGGCATGTCCTGGTTTCAGCAGGGGTGGAGTTAGTTTTCCTCTCAGTAGCCAATGTGTTTTGGATTTCATATGTGAAGAATGTTGATAAACACCCTGATGATACCAGTTGTTGCTAATGAGACCAAGGACACTGTTTGGCTTTCCAGGCCTCACTAATATACAGATGCAGGAAGCTGGGAGGGATATAGCCAGAATAATTGACCCAAACTGGCCAAAGAGAGTATTCCATGCCACAAACGTCATGCTCACTATATAACTGGGAGTTGCTTCCCGGTGGGGATTTTTTGTTTGTTGTTTGTTTGTTTTAAATACATATGTGTGTGTGTGTATATATAAAAGAGTTAAATCACTTTATATAGATATGCAGATTCTTCAAAGTGCTGCCACCTTAGTCTATGATCTCCAGACCCTTGAAAATGTAGTACTTGTTGGCACTCAACAGCTGCCTGTCTCTTTCCATCAGGGTCCACTGGTACGGTTAGTGGGCAATCCTCTTCTCCTTGTCACTGTTGCACCAATGGTGTATGTAGACAGTGGAGAGGCCGGGGATGCTAAGGCAGATGTCCACGATGGCCATGTCGGGCAGGATCTTGTAGGCTGAACCACGAAAGGGTAGCATACCAGTTTTTGCCTTGGTGAATTAGCACAGCTTACTTTCAGACTCTAAAACTGTGTTATGTTGAGTTAATTTGAGTATTTAGTACAGTCAATAGAAGTCAACAGCAGAATCCTGGCAGACCTTAGAAGATCTCGAGGTCATATAAGATCCCTTTAGAGAAGAGTTAAATTCCTCTGCATCCACACCTGGTAAATTTTGGTTATAGGAAGAGCTTGGGACACTGTTCTACCCTTTCTAATTCTGATCATGTTGTTTTTCTTACAGTGTAACTTCTATTCATACTTAAATTTTTCTGCCTCTCAGCTTACCTCTTTTCCTCTGAGTTTCATGATTGCCTCAGAGACTTGACTTTTTACAACAAAAAGCTTTGTGTATGTATAGTATATTCCTAAAATGCAATATTAAATAACTTACTCAATTGCAAAACTCTAAATTTTATATAATTCTAAATTCACCATTAAAAAATCTGCCAACTTACCTGTAATTAGTTTACGGCACTGTTAACGAAAAAATATCAAGTTCTAAATTATATATTATTTAATATTAAGATGACTGAGAAAAGCCTGATAACAGTTCAGAATTTCCTCTCAAGGCAGAGATGTACAATGGTTTATGTTAACTTACTGTTTCAACAAACTGCATTAGAACTATCCTACGTTTAATGCAGCGTAAGGATTATGAAATCCTCAGATGTTAACTCCTTGATTAGAAGGAAGAAATTAGTTATAGAATCTAAACTTATATTGCTCCAGATGAAGAAGTAAAACCCCTATGAGTAATTTCTGTGGGCTGCATTTCAGTACACTTTGTACAACAAAAATATCTACCGTGAGAAAGTAGCATAATATCATTAAAGTTATAACAGATAGTGCTGCTCTACTTTAAAATAATTAAATAAATGTGTGTTTGTATTGTTAATACCACTTCTAAACAAGAATATATTTTCATTATTTAAATTAATTAAATTTAAAATTAAAATATTTTAAACTTTTAGCTGTTTGAAAAGACAAAATTAAACGTTTAAGTCAACCTGGTCAATATGTCTTGACAAATTCTAGTAACTTAATTGCCAATTTCCATAGATACAAAGGTGAAAATTTGACAACTAGGGCTCTCCTATGAAACATCTGGCTTGCTGAAATTAACTCAATTTATTATATCACAAAATATCATTAAAGCTTTAAGTTTAGAATTAAATATCCTATTATTATTAGGAAAATCAAACAAAAATAATACCTTTGACACTACTGGTATTAATCTTCCTTTTATCAAGAATGTGTGCAAAGTGTTTATGAATTAATAGATGCTGTAAGTGTGCTATGGAAATTAACTCTTTTATGGAGAGCTTTATGGTTTTTTTCATAAGATGATACTTGATCCATTGAACTGCAAAAATAGGATTTAAACTTGATTCAATCCATATTATTAAAGGTTACTGTTTTCTTAACCCCTTGTAAACTCCAAATGAATTCCTTTAAAGTTTTGTCTATTCTGTGGTGCTCTTACACAAGATACTGGGCAAGACCCTATAATTTTGATTTGGCAAACGTATGTTTCCCTGTGTTTTGCTTCAGGTCCTAAGTGCAATATCTTCCATGTATTTTTAAGCAGTTTTTGATTAGATGCAATGTCTTCAGTGCAACTCACAGAAGAAGCATATGTGAGAAATAACATTCAGAAATGCATTTTTGAAACCAAAGATAATAAAACTAAAAAAAAATGATTATTCTAGAGTTAAAGTAGAGAGGAAGATGAAAAGAAAGACTAGATAAGACAGGACAAAAATATGCTGGACATGATCCAAGATTAAAAGAAACTAAAAGAAACAGCCCTTTGCAGTTCTCAGTATCTACTTTACCATAAATCAGTTGGAATTTATAAGGTTTATTTAAAAAACATTCATTAGCCTAAGTGTCCATGCTCCATCTTTTATCAAAGGAGTTGTATCCAGAAGGAAAGCAGGTCTATATATTCATGAATATATAGATCCTTCAATAATTCCAACAAATCCAATGGTCCTTTAAATTACATTAACAAATTAGTAATCTATGGCTGAATTAAGAGAGCTTTTGTTGGGAAAAAATACAGTGGAGAATGGCTAAGGAATTTCAGCTTATGCTTCAGATTATTATTCCCTGCCATCTCTGGCAGGCATCTTGGTCTTCAATAGCTGTGTCGGCATTACAACTTTAATTCAGAACATGGGAGTTCTTTTGAAAGACGCCTCCCCATCTTTTTTACTTGTTGTGCTAAGATTTGCACCAAGGAATAGCCTTGAAGTATGCAATTTTGGGTGAAGCTAAGTCAAAGCATCTGCTCCAGAAGCATACCTTGTGCTTCCTGATTGCTGTTGCAAGTTGCATCCAGAAGATTAGACCAGGGCTACTCTAATGAAAATTCTCACAAACGTATAAGGTTTGGATATCAAGTTGACTGCATCAAACAGTCTTTTAGCAGGAATAAAGTCAAGGGGCAGGATTTTATTGATTTTAGTGTAAATCTATTTAATCGGACCTTAATCTGAAGTTTGATATTTGTAAGCATCATAATCTAGTCCCTCAAACCCTGAATTGGTATTTATAAGCCTCAACTCAACCCCTGGGAAGATGATGGAGCAGCTAAACCTGGAAACCATCTTTAGGCACATAAAGGACAGGGTAATAGGAGTAGTCAGCATGGCAAGGGGAAATGATACTTGACCTACTTGATAAACATCTAAATGAAATGACTGACTTGATAGATGAACTCCAAAGGTCCCTTCCAATGTTAACCAAAGGTCACTTCCAATGTTAACCATTCTCTGGAGCCATTGCACAGCTTTCCTGAATCTTGTAACTGTAAATTAAATATTATTTTTAGTGTAGAAGTCAGTCTGAAGAAACTTGTTCTTAATGAAACAAGTAGAGTTTAGGGAGAAGCAAGGACAGTTCATTTTGGTAGGAGTTTCCCTAGCAAAGGTCTTGCCAGACTTGCAATTGTTTTCAGAAAGAATGACTAGGTGTATTTACAGAAGTGTGTGAAGGAAGCAGCAGAATAAATTGACTGCCTTTTAGTTAGGTTTTGAGGGGAATTGAAAGGAAACGATTCTAAGACTGAAGAACTTGGCCAAATCAAGGCAAAGATCTAGGTATAGTAGAGAGAAACACTGCAATTACTGACTCCCATAAATAAGAGGGACCAAATTAGATTTATTTTTGTTGAAGCTGGTTTTGTCTCATCAAGATTTGACTTTATCCAGATCAAATATAGTAAGTAGTTTTATGGAGGAATTCAGAAATTTAGGATTTTTGTTTTAGAAGTTTGAGTTTTGAAGATATGTAGAACATAAAATGTTGATATTTACATCAGAATTCACCAGTTTTTCTATAATGTCTATAAATGAACATTGAATGAAAATTAGTATTTCCTTGCTACTACCTGTCCGGCTTCTGTATCGTAAAATTGAATGAAGTAGGCTACGCACGGCTAAAATGAGACTTTGAAAACTTTATAACAGCAGCTTTTTGTTCATCTTGCAACTTTGCCAGAAGAGAATGAGTTACAGAGGATATTTAATTTAATAACTTTGACTACATGGAAATATACAGGTATAATTCTCTAGGATCATTAAATGTCCCCAAACTGTGAAGAGGTGCTTTATGGGTAAAGTAAAATTGCACTTCTTATGAATGCTGGAATCAAAATATTAAAAAAAGACCAGCAACAACTGAATATTCTTTCATGTTACTTTCTTGCATATGTATTGAAAATTAACCTAGTCAAAATTAGAAGAATCTAATTCTGCATGCACTCAAAATTATGATAGTATTCAAAGAAAGGTAGGTTACATTAAAGAGAATTTAATTCCTTAGGCACTAATGTAACTACAGTATAAAACTGTATGATAAGGAAACTCTCTTCTAGAAGTGACAAATATAACTGGAAGGTTTGTAATTGTTACAGATTGCTTATATGGGGCATAGCATAAGTGAATTTTTCAGTGCCATCTATCAGTTCTGATTCTCTGACTCCACAGCCTATTTTCTTTTGAGCCTTTGAAATATATAGATTTCATTTATCCACTCTAGGAAAGCACTATATTTTTGTGTGTGTGTGATGATGTAACTCATTGCAGAAATCTGCGAAGTATAGACTGTTAAAGCTGATAGCAAAATCTCAGTTAATAGAATAAACAGCCTATAAAATAGACTATATTATTCTAAAAATAGAATAATAGAATAAAAATGTGATCTGAGTTTTATGTTAGTGGAAACAGGTTTGATAGAATATTG
This sequence comes from Tetrax tetrax, assembly GCA_009806455.1. Taxonomy (NCBI): domain Eukaryota; kingdom Metazoa; phylum Chordata; class Aves; order Otidiformes; family Otididae; genus Tetrax; species Tetrax tetrax. The sequence goes on from WHYT01013255.1 coordinate 99,890, forward strand.
TGTTCAGAAACTTGGTATTTCCTCAAAACATAATTTTAAAAATTTTTATTTTACATGTGAGTGTGTCTTAACTTAGTCCACATGAAAGTAGTTATCATAGAACATTTTCTTTGGCTTTACCCTGAATTTTCTTATTTCATTGCATGATATCAAGTATATCATTGTTGCATAATGTTTTTAATTCAAAAAACAGAAAAAAAATGGTGAATATTGGCAAGCTGAAATAGTGTAATGATAGAAAAGATTACTTAATAAGGAGACTTTTTCCTCCTAAAAACTACAGGCAGTTCACTGCTACTGGTAGTCTGTGGTTTGCCCAGAATATTTTTAGTTGGTTTTTTTTTTTTTTCAGTAAAGAAACTGTCCCTTTACAGTTGTTCCTGGCAATTCTGTAATTTTGTGAAATATTTTCCTTAGCAAAGGTAGCTTTAAAAAAAAAGCTAAAATTATATTGTCACCCTGACATCAGATTTCTGAACTGAAGGTAATTAGAACTGAAATTGATGTCAGCTATTAAGACCCTTCAGAATTTCCTTGTTTAAAATACTGTCTTTGCCAACCTTCAGCCCTTTTGGGATAGTGCATGTAATATTTCTGCTCTATTCCAGATTTTATGGAATTACTTTAGCTGAAAAATCTCAGCTATACTTTGTTACGAGGGCAAGCCAACACACTATTTTTGACATGATAAGCGTTTTTGAGGTTGTTGAAATGTTTCAAATAATCTTAATCAAGTTCTCAAAAATTCGGAAATTAAACTTGTCATACAGCTTCAGTTTAGTACTCCTGAATCACTTAGAGTGTAATATTCAGTGACACTGTTACAGGTGATGGAACTTTTCCAGAGATCCACTTTTGCATTTTATGTCCTGGATATTAATCTGGTCAGTGTGACAGGGTGCCTGCAGTCCGTGTCTTTAATGGCTCATTTGCTGAATTTGAAGGATCATCCTAAATAAAAAAGGTTTGTTAGAATGGAATGAAAAGTTGGGACCAGAGCAAGAAGGTGTCCATGAAGGCATTGAATACAGTTAGCACTGCTGGTATATGCACACGGCATACAGGACCTCGAAGACAAAAACTGAAGACCTTATTGTTTCTGTAACTTGAAATTCAAAGTGATTATGGGTCAATTGGATTTCTAATATTGAAGTTAGGATTGCACTGATAAAAGAAGTAAACACTGAGTGGAGTAGGAACAAGAACAGCGAAGTTTGCATAATAGAAGAGAATGAGGTTATTTCTGTAGTCTGTACTGAAATTCTGCCTTTCTAAATATCAAAGTGTGGTGGTGATTGGGTTAGCAGAAGCAAGCAGGTTGGGCAACAGATGTAAAGAAGTATAGTGTTCTCTTGTCATGTAGGATCCAAGTTCTCTTATCCAGATTGGACAGCAAGAAGAAATTACACAGAAAGGCATATGGAGCAGCAACAAAAGCACTGGGTGAAGTGGAGCTGGCAGAGCATCCACCATACGCCAACATTTGTTCCTTTTCAAAAGTAATAACATAGCACTTTCCTACTAACAGTAAGTATTCAACTCTTAATCTCTGCAAGTCACAGGACTGCAGTGGGACTCGACAATGCACAAGCACGTCCTCAAGCCTTCATTAACAATTCATTTGGACAGCAGAGCCGCCTATTTCAAAAGTGAGGTGGCAGGAAATGGCTAAATAATTGCAGTTGGGGGAGGGAATGCAGTTCAGGTACATCTTTAATGAAGAGAACAGAATGTAGTCATGCTCAAATGGCATTTCCAAATAAAAAAAAAAAAAGCTAACAAGAAAAGTGGCAGTCCCAATATGCTTTAGAGCACTAGATCCCAGGTATGTATAATGGTAAATACTGTTAGAGAGATTAGAGACATCTGTGCATGGGGAAAAAAAGAAAAAAAAAAGACTTCCAGCTATTCCATTATATAGTATGTGTTTGCTAGCTTTGATCAGTAGAAATGGATAAAGGCACAGTTTGAAAACAGCTATGTTTCCATCAAGAATAAATAATATATACATTGCTAAACTTAAATACATTTGTGGATATTTTCTTTTTTTTTTTTAAAGAGCATTTGAGTAATTATTTTCCAGCTTTGTTCCACTGAATGCATCTAGAGGTCTGTGAGCTGCCTCTATCACTGATGAAATATGTGTTGATCTTCAGATAGTAGTTCTTCCTGCCAGATTGTAACACAGTCCAGTTCACTCATAAAGTCTGTAGAGAGACATCTAGTAAGCCCAGAGAAGAAAAATACTTTCAATACCCAGAAAGTATTTCAGAGCTGGTTGATTAGTTTTTCATTCAAGGTCCATATTTCTTCTCCCTTGCTATTTTTTCTATGGTATAAATTCAATTTTTAGATCAAACTTTCTGGACACTCGAACTTGAGCGAGTCTGACAAAATCAGAAATGACAGAATCAAACAGTAATATTCCACAGATGGATAAAATCACTAGCAATTGAAGGCAGTAAGCAAACATTTGAAAATATAGTTATCAATTGAATGTTTACTACAAATTAAATTTGGTTTGATCCTTTCCTTCAGCTTTTTGCTGAAATGTAAGGCTGCTTTTCCTATCGAAATAGCTGGAAACCCTAACTGACATGGCCAGTCTCTGTTCAAGGACCAGGACTATGAGGAAGGGGCAACACTGCGCTTCACCACCGGTAGAATTAGACAGAATTAAGCTGCTGGAGGATCTGGCATGTCTAGATGACTTAACTAAGCAGTGTATGAAAGCTCTTTCCCTTTGTTCCATGCCCTTTTTGTAGTTCTTCTCTTATAAGAAACTATTATTACTTATGTGCAAGACAGAGAGTAGTGATTTAGAAAAGCAGATGCTAGTCCTTACACAGAGGACAGTGTTATGAAGAACTTCTGAGAACCGTGGTGCTTGCAGGTGAGGGTGTTCATGCCAGCTTATGTTTTGGTGTCTGTCCACTACTATAAATTGAATGTAGGTTTCCATGGCACTGGGAGTGTTAAAAGGTCTGACGCAAAACTCTGTTATTCTTCCTCACAATTTTCAGAATAGGAAACATGTTACTTGGACAGCTGAAGTGGTCTCCATAGCAGCTTACCAATGTATTAAGTTGGTAGGGAGCCTAATTTACTTCTCCCTTTATGTCATCTCCTAGCTATAAAGACAGGAGATGTTTTTGAATCCATAATATTTCTATCTGCAGCATAAAATCACTGATGCAGTTTTAAATTTACAATATTTTTCCATTTAGTAAAGATGCTACATAGGTAGATCCTGTAAATTATTATAAGATATTACAGAATATCAATAAGGAATATACGTGCGCATAAAGTAGAAAATTACTTTTTAAAACTTAATTTGAAAAAGGATTTTTCATTACATTTGGACCAGGCTTACTTTTACTGTCATCAGCATGAGTTACATGTTTCCTGGGTGGAGGACTACTGAAGAAACAAACAATAAGTAAGGAACATAAGTATTTGACTTATAATTTGATTTGTACAAATTCCAAAAGCGAAGTGTGATACCCTCAATTCTAATAATAATAAGTAAAGCAAGTAATACACAATCTCAACTATTAATACATTTTTCAGTTAAATTTTAAGTTACATGTAGAATGATTTGCAACCTTCATTTTTTAAAATATTTGTGATTTCATATTTTAAATATTTTATAAGGTTAAACTAAAAACTGAAAGCAAAAAGTTATTTTAAAAAGGGAGGGAAAAAAGAAGAACATTACTCAATGAAACTTTGTACTTTCAGACAATGATACTTGAAAAGGATGGATTGTCTATAATTTCTTCTCTACATCAGAAAAATGAAAAGCAGATGTATTCATTCAGTTGCACAAATATTCATAGTAATGATTTCTGTACATATATTATTTCTTTTCACAACAAATACCACCTTTTTACTAGAACTTGATTATTAAGCATTACAAATGCAAGAATGAACTTTCAAAGAAAATTCATGACAAAAATGGTACAAAAATCTATTTTTTTTTAAAATAAGATTCTTTAAAAGGGAAAAAAAAATTGACAAGGAGACAGAGAAAAATTATTTTCTAGTTGTCAAAGTCAGTTTGCTTTCAATTTCTTAAATGTGGATTGTTATTTGAAAAATATCCCTGCAACTTAGGCTGAACATACTCAGATCTGCTCATCTATATTTGATTTTGGGCAGCAGACGTTGTTCTACAAAAAAGGTTGAAGTGTGGATTAGCATTTATGAATGAGAGAAACAATGAGCTTGATTTTTAGGAAAAAAAGCTTAGCTGAATCTAAGCTATGCAGGCTGAAGTGCAATGTTCCATTTATGACCTATTTTTAGGAACAAGAGATCACTCTCTGTAACAGTGACAGATACATACATATATATAATTTTACAGGAAGGAAACAAATACTCCAATTTTTCTCTGCATTGTAGCAGTTTAAGGAACAAAGCACCACAATATCTTCCTTTTATCTCCGTTTGAAAGTTGCTGGGTTTTGTCAGAAGACACATCCTAGGCTGTTGATAAGGGCTTAGTAGGAGTTGTGCAGTACATACCATCTCAGTAAAGGCACTGTTGTGTATTGTCAAAGTGTATTATTCTTGAAGCTGTTGCTTCAAGATGTGTTATGCAAATACCTTGATGATAGAGAGTAGTGGAGTGCAGCACACTGAATTCATTCCTCAGACCACTGCATGGGAATATTAACTTTTATAGTGTCATAGAAGAGGAAGATTAGATTGTTCATTGATCAACTCATCATGAGACTGTTTGAAATTATGTGTGTTGTATCTTCTTTACCCTCTGTCTGATTCAATCTTCTCAGCAATTTAATGTTTTTAAAATGCTGGAAAAAGACATGGTTACAAACTTAGTAAGAAATAATTGTAAAAATTGTAAAATATAAAATAAAAGAAAAAAATGTAAAAATTTACATAGTTTCATTCAAGAAGGGAAAAAAAAAAGATGCAAAGTTCATTTAATGCAGTCACAAGCTGTAGAGTTGTTTTTCACACAAAATGCAATTTGGTGACAACTTAAAATGTATGAGCCATTGTAAAAATTATTTTGCAGATCAATTAGGTCAGTAGCTTACCAGATCATTAAGACAGAACCAGTTTTCATCCAGCCTGGTGGGGGTGAGGTGAGAGAGAAAAGCATCCAAAACCAATCTGATTTTGCTTACTTAGAAAAGAGGTCTAGTTATTTTCTTAAAGAAAGCAGATTTAAAAGAAGTCTCAAAGTAATACTAGCAATGCTTAAGTTTATATGTCAAGTTCTTACCTCTGAGTTTTTACAAGGATGTATATATTCCTAAGCAGCAATGTTTTTTATAAACATTTCACCTTTCAAATGAAGCAAAATCACAGTAACAACAAAAATATCCCATGAAATTTCTGTTCATTGTGTTGCCCATCTTCCCATAGTACTGCTCTCTTTCTATCGCTTGCATAGCTCTAACCAAAAGGACTTCCATTCTGAAAATATTTGTCAAGGTATTTTGGATAGCTAAAATGTAATGGCCTAACTCTTTTTCTGTTATTCTAGTAGCTTTATAGCGGTGTGTTGGAACCAAGTACCAAAATAGAAAGAATATATGTTCATTTGTCTAAAAGACCTTATTGCTGAATGTGTTTCAATGTTTTTAAAGACACCAAGATAAATTAGATGAAAATGCTTCTGATCAAATTAATTATACTGCCTCAGCTGGTCTTGTACCATAGTGAGAGTTAAGGAATGCTGAACGTGTGATTCATATAATCTTTTCAAATTCATTTAACCTTAAACCTCCTCAGGGCTGAAGGTTATGCAGATGACAAAGACAAGGTTATGTAGATATATAGAGTAAGTCTTTGTCTTCAGGAAACCTGGAAGCTACCTAAAATACCAGTTCTCTTTGACCTTGCTTCCGTAAGATGATAATAAAGGATTTGTGATTCAAACTTGCTAGGTTCATTGTATTTTTCTAGTAATAAGTACTTGCTGTCTGTGTGAATATGAATATATACAAAACTCACTAACAGCCTGTTCTGGTTTTGTTTGGTAAAGGGGAGCCTAAGGTGGTAGCTTCTGTAGGAAACTGCTAGAAGTTGCTCCCCTTTGTTCAGTGGACTTGGCTGGGCTGCTGGTCAGACCTGCTGCTGGTCAAGGCCGAGCCAACTGGTAGCAGAATGTCCCGTGATAACACCTCTGCGATAATGTATTTAAGAAGGGGCCCATGGAGGCCCACGGAGGAGCAGAGATCCACCTGCAGCCCATGGAGGAGCCCATGCTGGGGGAGGTGGATGCCTGAAGGAGGCTGTGGCCCATGGAGGGCCTGCGCTGGGGCAGCTGTTCTGGAGGGACTCCACCCCGTGGAAGAGATGACCCACGCCAGAGCAGTTTCACGAAGGACTGCGGCCCGTGGGAGGGACCCCACGATGGAGCAGAGGGGGAACGCGAGGAGTTCTTCCGCCGCCGCCGAAGTAGCGGCGTAAAACAACGCTTGACGAACTGACCGCGACCCCCATTCCCTCTTCCCACTCTGCAGCTCACGGGGGGAAGGTAGGAGAGATAATGCTAAGCCCGGGAGAAGGGAGGGGTGGGGGGAGGTTATGTGGTTCCCTGTCTCATTCTCCTGCTAGTTTTAGAAATAAATGAATAGTTTTCCCCAAGTCGAGTCTGTTTTGCCCATAATGGTAACTTTAAGGATTTCTCCCTGTCCTTATCTCAAACCTTGAGCTGTTTTTCCTTATATCATCTCCCCCTGTTCTCTCGGAGGGTGGGGGGAGCGAGAGAGAGACTGCCTAGTCTGGTCCTGATCGGGGCTGAACACAGCCTGAGGCAAACTTGGGTTATTTCTTGACTGAATAACAAGGGAAACTTTTCTAGAATTTCTGGAATCTTAACAGTAGAAATATATGTGGTTTCATATCTTCAGAGAAGTGTCTTCTATCATGGCTAAACACCTTTGAATTGGTTATGATTAAAGTAACATTGATATGTAAAAATTAAGGTTCTAACCCAGGCTATAATAGCTAAGGAAGTCCAGGTCCTTACTCGGCCATAGCCATGCCATTAATGACCAGATCTAAAGCTCTGTGAAATTAAATTTAATGATGAAATTAAATGCTGTGAAATCAGAACACAATGACTTCCCTACTCACCTCCAAAAATAGCCTTCTTAATACTCCAGATTGAACCTTTCTTGCTAGTGATTCTGAACAACACTTCTATCATGTGCATGCAAAAGGATGTCCAACCATAAAAATGGTTGGCACAACTGGGATTGATTCCTTTTAATCTGTTAATTTATTTGCCTGTATAATGTTGTTGATTGTAATGCTTCTTTAATTCATGACAGAAACATTTTGAAGCCAAATTGTTTTTCTGAGAAGTGTCTTGAGATGGTCAGGTGGAATATCACAGAATTGCAATATGATATAATACCAGAGTCAAAAGTAAGCTTTTTGCTACCATTTAAGTTATCAAAGCTTTATTGCACCTTACAACATATCAACTTATGCCTTACTAGAAGAGGTTTTAGTTTTGTAACTGAAAATCTACAGATTTCACAATCTATACAACAATATACACAACCTGTAGAAAATCTACAGGTATCATTATATTAATGCTTTTAAGAAGATTCAAGTCAAACCCATAGTTAAGACTTCTTGGGGAACAGCAACAACAACAAAACCCTACAACTTTTAAGAGTATGTCAGAAGTAAATATGTGGGGGTTTTGTTTACTTATGTAAGGACAAAAATATGGATGTGGATATATAGTTAGAGAAAGTATGTATGCCACAGACATACTCAATTTTGCACAGAATTACATTTCAGATATGTTACTTACTTTAAAGTCCTTGCCAATACTGATAAAATAAAATAGATAGCATAAACACAGCAGTGGAAATGTTGATATATTTTTCTAGAGTGAGCAAGATTCTAAATACTGTGATAGATGTTGCCCTGTGACCATAATACACAGCCTTTTACAGTCTGCTTTTAAAGATCTATATGTTTGGATTATACTAGTTGAGAGAGAAGAAATATATCCTAAATTAAATGCAACTACATGGAGAAAGTTCTGCTTGCTTTTTTTTTTTTTTTTTTTTTTTTTTTTTGTTCACGTGTCAGCTGCAAAACCTTTCATTTTAAAAAGGCAGTATGAGTCTGCTTTATCTCTATAGCTAATACCTATGGCAGTGTGTATTAATAAGAAAAAAGTGATCCATACATTGGAATTTTTTTTTTCCATTTTCTGTGTTCTTCTTAAAGGCTTAATAAATTAGCAACATACGACCCAACAGCCTGAGACAGCATTAGCTTTTCTTTGTTAATTTTTTAGAATCAGTATAGTTACTTCCAAGTGAACAAATTATGAAGGAACAGAGATTAAAACTTGTCTAAGCTTGGAGCGCTAATGCAAGTGACCCCCACATCATCTGTGCTCTCTTAACAGAAATCAAGTGGCATACAAAATGAAGTCCAGGCATTTTGGAGGGCCCTTGTTTACAGAAGAATTATGGGCAAACATCTTCTCCATTTGTTATCTTGCATTCTTTATGTATGGCTTATGCAAGTCTAATATCAATGCTCTTATTATATTCCTCATAGATGGTGAGTAGAAACAGTATGACTCTATAATCATTTAGGTGTTGATAAATATCAGGTTGTATTTTTCATTCTTATTAAGTAGGAGTTATGGCTTTTACTTTCTCAGAATACTTTAACTGTGACAGATTTATCAAGGCTACTATGTAAATATTCAAGACAAGTTACGTCTTAAAACTTGTGTAGCTCTCAAAAAAAGAATTTAGCTAAACTCTTTCACAGAAAGCAATATATAGAAACTACCAAGTACCAAAACATCAAAATGCTGTTAATGATGAGTATTTAAGTGGAACAGCTGAATAACAAAGAACAGTTTTAGGATTAATCCAGCTATGGCAGATATGCAAAGTCTGATTGGTCTCTTCCCATTTCTAAAGTTTAATCTGTAATCCTCAGTCTTTCATTGAATTTTGAATATTTTCACATAAACTTTTCCAAATCATGACCTTGATAGATGACATAAATCATATTAAATATAATGTATCATAATTTGGGATATTATCTTCTAAGGTGATGTTCTGTATAAGTATGTGTGTGTTTTTTGAGAAACAAGGGTGGCTTCTGTGAAAAGATACCAGAAGCTGAAGATGTCACTGACCCTTTAAAATCTGTGAGATGATTGGTCAAGTGATGGTAAACCACAAAACTAGACAGAAGACTAGCATTACTAGGCTCTGGCAAACACTAATAGTGATTAAGATAGTTTTTAAGACTAAGCACTTAACAAGAACCAAAAAACTGGTCCAAAAAATGGGATGAAAAGGCTCAAATTTAATATTCATTTTGATAGCTTGAGGAATGCAGACTAGAAACAGAAGTGAAGAGTTTGCTGCAAGTCTTGAAGTCTGAAAGACCAAATGCATCATCAGATCAAATGGATGGGGTGATAATTTCTAATAAGTGGTTAATGGAGGATGTCTGTAGCTGTGCATGGATGAATTTTGTGAAATATGTCCTTGTGTCTTCAGCCACCCTGAGTTGCTTTATTTCTGAATCCCTGAAGTAATCTGATTCTATTTTAGAAAAGTTTCTGAGAATCTGATCATGACTTCCTTAGAGTGAAGAGAACTTAATCTCGCATCATCATTGCAAAAGTGGCCAACTCCAAAGTAAACTGCCTTTGAAGTAAGTAATAAAGATTTTTCAGCACTGCAGTTTGAGTATGATTCAAACTCTTTCAAATGAGCAAATTAGACAGGGGAACAAGTTCAAATCTTTATATTCATCATAACTTTCATACTTTGGTTAGGAAAGGAATTAGCCATTAGACACCCATTTAAGTGTTTTGTGTGCATGTACATGATGTTCAAGTTATTAAGACTGTAAAAAAATACAAAGAAAAAAAAGTAATTCTTGATATGATGAGAGGGATTAATCCATACTCTTCGTCAGTTTAGGGCCTCTTATATATAGAAATGAAGTGTTCTATTCAGCTTGGGCTGAGCTGCTCATAATTCTTTTAATACACTAATTAAATATCTTATATCCAGCAAGTAATAGAGCCTGTTGCCTCTGACAAATGGAGCTTTAGCCAAAACCTATTGAGTTCTTTAAAAATACCTGAAGAATAGGAACACTACAATACATTGTATAGAAACCTTAAATCTAGTTTCAGGGAGGAAAAAAAAAAAAAAAAAAAGAAAACATTATTGGATGAACTTATGAAAGGAAAGTTCTATTGCAGGATGAAAGCCTGACCTTCTGAATTCTGCTTTGCAGAATCTGTGATGTGGGGAAGATAAATTTCCTTGCTAAGAACATTAATTCTATTTTAAACAATTTGTTTAAACAGAAGTTCTATGATCCTTACAAAACTTCAGAAAGATCCCCTTTTAAAAAGTAAACTAGTTTCTAAGGAAGAGTTTGATTCTTCCTTTTCCTCAGAACCTTTGGGATCAAATTATGGTAGCCCATTGTGCAGAAATCCCTTCATGTGCACTGTAGAACTGTGGCTAATTGCATTCCAGTGGTGTGATTAACAATTTGGAAAGAAAAGTGTCAGACATTTGGTCTAAAAATGTGAGCTGGAGTTCACAATGCAGAGAATTTATTGTATATTTAGATATGTATTTGATATTGTTTCAGACTCCAGTTAATTAACACTACTTGTGCCTCTCTTACTACCTGTTATACATTATACCCTTCAGAAGACAAACTAGATTATTTCTGCCTCAAGCTTTGATAGACTATTCAGGATAAAACAGAGCCTGTCATGTATTGAGGGAAGCCTCTCAACCTACTTAATTTTGCACCATTTACTAAAGCTGCAAAAGAAGTGAGAATGGCAGATAATACATGTTCCTAAATCTGTTGAAAGAAGAGTGCTTGAACCTAGTGTTCATTTCAGCCATCAGTCTCTTATTCCTAGCTTTTTACCTGGAAGGTATTAGATGAGTTTTTCAAGGTCATACAGGGAAGTAGGAAATTTATAGCTTAAACCTAAAACAATAATCTGTAATGCTGTAACCATTTCTTTCTTTGGTTTCTATACCATTTATCAGAACTGATGAGAATGGTGGCTCAGGACTGTAACAGGATCAGGCAAATGCCTGCATCATCCAGTTATGTCATCCAGGCAACAAGAACCAAGGTAGAAGAAATGAAAGGCTTTGGCTGACACACAGGCTCACTTGCCTTACACACATACCAGCTTTTAGCTCTCACTCTCCTTCCTTGCTCTTCATCAGGAGACATTTTTGTGTTGTGTTTTGTAAACTGGAAGAGGTTACGTTGTTTATGATATTTCTGTACAGCACAAAGAAGCAAAACATGTTTCTCAGAAGTACAGTATGATTCCTCTCATGATCTAAAGGAATGGAAATTTGAAGAGTTGAAAAACATACTCTGAGCCCTGTTACAGTATGACTACCGTTATAGCTCATAAATGAAGGTGAAGCAAAGGGTAGATGCTGAGGTGAATCAGATAGTGATGGTGGCAATGTGCAGTGTCAGTACAAAAGTAAATCAATTTTGGTTAATTTTTAAAGACAGTTTAATTGAAGATTTCACAATTCCATATAACAGATACTTGCCTGTGGATGTGAAGAATAATGAGATTAAAAGCAAGAAACATAAAACAAAATCATTTGTAGGAATGTGTCATATATTATGCTCAATAATTGTGGACCTGATTTGCTCAGAATAACTTCAGGTATTCTTGGGCAGTTTCAGTGAAATAAAACTCCAAAATCTACAGGACTACTCATGGAGGAAGTAAATATGTAGTGAACTAAATTCACTTTTCTAAAAGTGGCTGTTTTTCTATGTAACACACCTGCTGCACTTAAATCGTACTCGGAATATGTGACAATTATTTAAGTCATTCATGTTTGTGCTCTCCTTTATTATATTCAAAGAACAAGTCAGGAAATGTTTGCGTTTTACTATGACAGTGGCCCAAATCAGAAGGGGTCAAGCGTACCTTGGATTGTCTGCTTGAGCAAACGTGTGGACAAACTTTTTCATCTCAAATTTCAATTACTATTCAGTCCTTTTTTCCCTTTCTCTGTTGAAAGGAAAAGAGGAATCAACACACATCAATGCTTCCCCAGACCTAGCAATTTATTTTGGTATGTGGCTTGCTTACACTGACTTGACCATTGGAGGAATTCAATCAGTATTCCTTCATGAATACTTCAGCATCTGTGCAGGGAGTTGCAGCCTTGTTGAGTTTAACTAAAACAGGAACAGATATATCTCTCTCTAATTGCCTCAGTATCAGGTACAAAAGAAATTACTAGGTAATTAGTGGTTAATCCCATTATTATAAGGTCTCTGGCATAATATAATACTCTGCAGTTTTTTTTCAGATAGAAGTCTTACTTTTTTGCGCTCATTTATGCTAATTTTACATCAATGTGACTTCTTTGAAGCCAAATGCATCCTATCTAGAAGAAAAAGAATTGAGAAATCAGGTTTTTAGTCCTCCCTGCCCCATTCTAGATATATAACTATATCTGTACAAGAAGTGCTGCTAAAGGAGAAGGAGGCCTTGCTTAATTACAGCTTTTTATGTGCAAGAACTTGAAGTCTAATTGGCACTCCTTAAATGCTAATATTGTTAATAATAGGCTATTTATTTGTTCTTTTTTTTTTTTTTCCCCCCCAAGGAAAAAGGAAGTAAAATGGAAAAAAACCTGTGTTAATAGAACATTATTACTACACAGGGAAAATCATGAACCTGCATTGGTGAGGTGGAAGTTTTACCAAAATCCGGAATTAAACTCCTTAACAGCAATGAGAAGTTAAGAAGCAGGCACTTCTTTATTGCAGCGCTGGGCGCACAGTGGCTCACTCTACCTAGGGTGTGCACCTGTTCAATCAACAGCGCAGGTTAAATACACACTTCTTATACGTATTCACTAGATTTCGAGAAATATTATACATAAACATTAACTTTCCAAGAAAATATTATAGTATTTTCCCACCCACTTGCGCATGCTCAGTCTTTTGAGTCGAGGGTCTTTTGGTGGTCTTGGGGGTCGTCAGAGCATCCCCTCCTCAAATTCGCTGGTCAAACTCCTCCTTGAAATCTCCATATATGGTCTTGAGCACCAGGTAGCGTTGTCCTTGAGTTTTCTGGCTCCAAAATGATGGCTCAGGGCCTATTTTTACAGGTGGTGTTTGGGACCTACCATTGTTCTACCACTCCTCCTAACTACCCCAGACATGCTAGACTAACTTCTAACAAACGAGATATTTTAATATCTCTAAGATTCCCGTTCCCTCTAAGGACAAATAGATTTCATATAAAATTTAACCGATGTGACTACAGTTCTACAGTTAGCAAGAATCACCTCATATTGATATTTAATTTTCAACATTTATGTCATGTAACAGAAGTTTCATCAATTGTTTTTCCAGAAGTATAAATATTTTCTCTTTTGTTTTCTCAGCAAAGCTTGTTGTTTAGTGTATTCAGAATTGTAAAACATATAGTAGAAATTATCTCATAAACAGCTTAGAGGAGTTAAGGATGTTGCTGAATCTCTTGGGTTTTTTTTACACTTCCTGGCCTTTGATGTAGCATAAACATCCTGATACCATTGTTGCATAAACCTGTTATTTTGCATTAAATATTTGGTAACAGTTTAAGTCCTCATAGTCACAGCTTCTGAATATATTTTTGTAAGTTGAAGCAACTTTATTCTCACTTAGACACTCTCACCCACAGAGATACTGCTCAAGCATTCTCCCCAAAACAAGCAGAAAAATCACTCAAAAAAAGGCAATTGCTTGAAGATTTTCCTAGGTTATGTGATTTTGCACTTCAGCATCCACTGTCGTACTCTCCTATATCAAAACACTAGCACAATGCACACCAATTTGAAGGAAGACATGGAAACTTCAGAAGTGGGGGTGCCTAAAAACAAAAGAAAAACCCCCAGCCCCCAAGACCTCAGCCAGCAGAACAGCCCTTGGACATTACTCAGGCTACTCTCACTTGCGGCAAGATAGGAGTGTGTGCACTGGTCACATATTAAAGTTGCATTGTCAGCTTGGCCACATTTAAAAATAAAATCTGCTAGCCTTTTGAGGTATGGTAAACAACCAAAAGAAGATACTTCTGTTCCTGGATCCTGCCCTTGCCACCACTACAAGCACTTTTCCGTTGCCATTTCCAGTTGTGAAGTGACTCTCTGCTATGTACCCTTATGCCTCATCTGGCTCCCATCCAGACGCTTCTGTTTGTTTGTTTCTCAATTTCATTTCTTGCAGCCATCAAAACTGACTGCTTGCATGGCAGGCTGCCAAAGTATTTGTAGTAGGACTCTGGTACACTTGCTCCCACTTAGTGATGCTCTCAACAAGGTTTTTGTAGCATGATCCTCTTCTTATCATGGCTCTCTTCAAAAGAAACACTAGCAATTTTGCATTTCTTTAGCTGTAACTTACAAACAAGTCAGTAATAACCCCTCTGTTGCTTGCATGCAATGTATTAGCAAGCAAATACTTGAGTAACTGTATATGTGTCGTAGTTTAGCCCCGATCCGGACCAGACTACACAGTCTCTCTCTCACTCCCCCCACCCTCCGAGAGAATAGGGAGAGATAATTTAAGAGAAGAGAGATAATTAAGAAAAAACGACTCGAGGTTTGAGATAAGGACAGGGAGAAATCCTTACCGTCACGGGCAAAAACAGACTCGACTTGGGGAAAAACTATTCATTTATTACTACAACTAACAGGATAATGAGACAGAAAAACAAGATAACCTCCTCCACCCCTCCCACTTCCCAAGCTTAACATGATCTACCTTCCCCCCCCCGAGCGGCACAGGGGGGAAGAGGAAATGGGGGTCGCGGTCAGTCCACTATGCGTTGTTTTACGCCGCTGGTTCACAGTTGGGGGAAGAACTCCTCACATCCCTCCCCTGCTCCAGTGTGGGGTCCCACCCATACGCCATAGTCCTTCATTAAACTGCTCCGGCGTAGGTTCTCTCTTCCACGGAGTGCAGTCTCTCCAGAACGGCTGTCCCAGCGGGCCCTCCACGGGCCACAGCCGCATTCAGGCATCCACCTCCCCCGGTGCG